>CM068824.1:16777058-17079558 GCA_028554795.2 Sinohyriopsis cumingii
GTATTAAAACAAAATGTGGCCACTTGTAAGGGGGGCATTGTATAGTTTTGAACTAAAATTCTGGCTTCTGGTCATGTTAGAGGGGTACTTTTGAACACAAACTCATCAGTGCCAAGGGATTCTGGCTGTAAAAAGTGGGTGGGAGCCAGTCATGAGGATGACCACTGTAACGTGGATCACCCACCCAATATGAGGGAATGGGGAGATCTGGCGAGCTCAAAAATGCAGGAGTCAGCCACCCACGGACAGGCTGCCTGCAGGCAGTAGGGAGGGTCAAAGTTTATGGCAGAGCAAGTCTGTTTTTTCCTGGCTCTGTATGATTGCCTCCTATGATGGTTAGGCTGAAGTCTCCAGGCAGTGGATTGGGATCAGTATTGGTGTATATCTGACTGAGGAAATCCCGTCTGAGGTCTATTGAGTATCCCTTTGCAATGGTAGGGGCTGAAAGGGTCCAAACATTTGTGTGGGGAGTGCAAAGTTGGATGGGCAATTCCTGTGCTGCCTGCCTCTGAACCTCTTTTTATTCATCTAAAGGGGGTCATCTGTAAAGCAAGAGTGTGGTGCGGCTTAAGCGACATTAAGCGCAGACATGACCAAACCCATCATGGCATTGGTCATAGTATGGTGAGCTGCTTGATTAAGGACCCAAGTGATCTGGTCATTGCATCTCAGGTGAGGCTATTTTTGGACTGTTCAGTGAGCTGGAGAGTGAAAATGAGGCCAAATCTAACATAGTGAATGTCAACACAATGTTCTAAGCAGGTTAAACATGGCAAGAAACATGTTCTTATCACTTTGTAGTACAATGGAGCCAATGTGGATGGGTGCCAAATTCCGGCTGACAGCCCGAAGGTCTGTATTTAAAGTGTTGGAGTGTGTCTGATACCAGTAAGAGGAAGTAACTGGAAGCTGGCTTTAGAGTTGCCTGGGTCACCAATACGACCAGAAAGCTGGTCGTTAATCTTTTTAATCTTGATGACTGGAGAAGGAGCCAGAAAGATGGTATCTCTTCTTTCTCCCCAAAATCAACTGACACCTTGGCTTTGTAACACAGGATAGTGGTAGTGGGTGGTGGGCATTCTGAAATGGCCAATACCCAATAGATTTCCTTGACGACAGCTTGAAAGCTGATCAGATGTGAATAAGACTGGTTTCGCTGGCGTCTCATAGCATTTATGGTGTGCCAGGTCTTCGTCTTGGTGAGCTTGTAGCTCTGCACAAGTCCTGCCAGGTGGCACTGACAATTCCAGCTGGCTGTATTGGGCAATGTCACTAGCTCTTCCTTGAGGGTAGGCAGTGAGAAAGTCTGACAGCCAGCAATGCTGGCTGGTGTGAACATTGTGTGGTCGGTCCGGGTGCTGGCAATATACAAGATGGTCTGGCAATCACAGGTACCAGCTGCTCCAAAGACCTGGCTGAATGGACATATTTCTCATTGAAATCTCCAGTATAGTAGTGAAAAAGATGCCAACAGTGCGGCTAGATGGACGGATCTATCACTAAGATCCTCATACAAACTATTTCGCTGGACCATTTCAAAGAAAAGATCTCCATGCTGGGACAGCTGGACTGCCAGTATTAGCTGGATGGCTGGTGATGTCAGGATGGCTGGTGCCAGCTCAACAACCGATAATGGTACGGCAGTATTAAAAGTTGGATCCAATGGATCCAGCATGAAGCCCATGTGCCTTGACTTACAGTCAGGAAGGTCATGTTTGGACATGTGGGTGGACTTATGCCCACTGGGCTGCCTAAAATTGGGGGATGAACTGGTAATGCCAACAACAAACCATAGGTTGTCTTCCTCGATTTATTTCGTCTTTCTTTCCCTTCAATACCAAAACGACTATTGCTTTGAAATTGTATTTCATGCATTTATTAAATCTTTCTCCTGAAATGACACGAAGAGAAAACAAAGCATAGGTTATTAAACTGGTATGTGACTAACTAGCTAATAGAAAAATTGGAAAAACAGGATGTGACTAACTAAACTAAACAGACTTCCTCCAACTACATACGCTGCATATCATAGATGGTGTATACTTAGTATAAGCATACTTATATATATATAAGCAAAACAAGAGTCATGGTTGACTTCCATGCTCTGAAGTCACACATTTGTCATTTAACTGACATTCTGCTGAGATGACACATAAACAAAAAACTAAAGCAGAAACCAGTAATGTACTAAAATCACTAAGTCACTTAATAATGCAGCACTTTAGAATTTCACTAATAAGATCTCCATAATGGAAGGAGTATGCAAACAAAGTCACAGGCACATTAACTCATAATGACCATGTATAAGGTCAATGATAGTGTGGTGGGACAGTGGTCTTAAAAATCCCAAAAGGTAACAAAATCACTCACAATTGGTAGAAATGGTATAATAATGCATACAACTTGCAGTACATTGATAAATGCGCACAATAAATCGAAAAGGAGTTGGATGTACAAATAGGATGAGATAAATGGATTGTTTGAGGACGAACTGTTTGTGTGCTCTGTACGGCAGCAAAGCTAAAAAACTAGTGACACCTGGCAGCACCAAAGGGAGGTAACGGACAAGAGTTATTGTCCCACGTCTATTGAAATAGACAGGAAAAGTTTGTCTTAGTAGGGCTGGACTTGTGAGGTAGCAGGCTAATACTCCTAACATAATGTTATTAGGGATTGTATTCAAAGGAAAAATTTGTGAATTGATCACAAAAGGATTTCACTGTACATTTTATTTTTTGTTATGAAAGGTAAAGCTTAGTCCAAATTTTATAAAAGTGCATGTTTGGTTATCAACATTGGAGTCTTGCTCACATCAGATCTTCCTCTCCCACATCTGAGCAGAGTCCAAGGTAAAAATTGATGGCCTCAAAGTTTTGCAAATATAACTTCAGAGGATTTTATCATGTAACATGTTATCATTATTGATTTATTAATTTTGTCATACTGTTTTTTAAACTAAAGGGAAATATGAAAAACTTTGCATCTCCATGCACTGGAAAAGAAACCTGAATTGATACAGTTAATAATTTGTAAATTTTCTTCTGCTTATACATTTCATGTACATTGTGTTTGTAATTTGTACAAATTAATTCTGTGATACATTTCATGTAAATTGTTTGTAATTTGTACAAATTAATTCTGTGATACATTTCATCAACAGTTCTGTACTGTTTATAATTTGTATGAATTTATTTTGTCCATACATTTCACATACAAATCTGTACTGTTTATATTCATGGGATGAACATGTACAATACTTTAAGATACAAGACTAAATCAGAATACAACAAATTTCAAAAACATATGGCAGCCCATCAGACTATGAGGAAATTAACATAGCACCTCAGTTTAAATTCTGTAGCCCAAATAAGGCCAAAATGACACCTGAATACGCAAGCTACCTTTAACCATCATTTATATCATCCACATTTTTAATCCTTTATGAAATATTTTCAAAAGGCATTCTAGAAAAGATAACAATGCCTGACATCATATAATAGCCCATCTGACTTCAGTGTATGATAACTCAGATTCAATATTCTGGTGGCCCTGGGCTCTGTGCACAAGATTTGATGGCTTATGCTAAATACTAATACAATATAACCTGTTAATCTAACATCAGTTACTACAATACATTAATTCTAAATGACATGCCCAATGCCATGATCAAAGCTTCTAAAGTCTGTAACCAACTCAAAACACGCAAAATTGAAGCTTTTTCAGCACTGAGTTATCAAAGTTCTAACATAATTAAAATCAATGGCATGTATTCCATTGCAATGTCATTATTACATCATGTACGGATGAATAAATACCCAATTTATGAGTAAAATAGGCATGAGAAAGCCTGAGATAAAACAGTCAGAAAAGGCAATGCCTTAGTGAGCTTTTTATGACAACAAAGAATGGCCAAAAATGATTTTTTTAATAATCTTTTTTTTTAGTCATAGGTTCTTCCTGGTTTCTTTGATATTCTTCCTACAAACACAAAATCAATTCAGAGATTTCAATTCTAGTTTCATTTGCAAAGCATGTTGGAAACTGTCATGGTCGTTTTAAGTAAAGAAGTTACACTTTGCATCTCTTTATTGGCACAAATACCTATTTGTTTCATGAAGTAAAAGTCTGCGTAAATTAAGGTGTTCATGATCTAGTTACCAAAGTTTATATTTTGCGAAACAATCCCTCAAATGCATGTTTTTTGTGAATAACTTAAATAGGTACGTAAAATAACAAGATTACATTGACACTTTCCTGCAATGCATGTAATTTTTGTGAGTAACTTAAACAGGTACATATACTAACTGAAGTTTATATTGACATTTTCCTCCAAAGCATGTGCTTTTTGTGAAAATCACGAGCAGGTAAAACTGTTAATTAATCACACATGTATCATCTATAAAACTGTGTCAGATGCAAAATGAAACCCACTCAAAATAAAATCTTTTTAGCAGTGAGTTCCATCAAGACATTATTTATTTTGCATTTTTGTTCAGTGTATGTAGTACAAAATGCCTTCTTTCGAATGTCAACTTTCTTGATCAAGTCTGACCACAGCCTATGAACAAAAGTTCAGTGAGGGGTACACTGTACCACAACTCTATGTTTAATAGTCCTCCATGATGATAACTGATTTTTTCTCTCCAAAAAACATTTTTCTTTTTTAAGTCAGAGCGACTCTGAAAATTGGACCCCAAAATTAACAGGTTACTTCCTTACCCCAAGAGCAAGCCATCCACCAAATTTAGAATACATTTATTATAAAGAACTTATCTTGTTGTGAGGAAACTATATTTATTCTTGAAGTCACAGTGACCTTAACCTTTGACCTTTTGACTCCAAAATCATTTGGGTAATCCTATCAACATGTGTAAACCATCCACAAAGACTGGGTCCTGTAGAGAATGGAACTCTCAAGTTATTGTGCAGAAACCATTTTTTCCACTCAGTGACCTTGACCTCTAAACATTTGATCCCAACATCAATATGTTTTTTCCTTATTCCATCTGCAAGTCATCCACAAAGTCTTGTAACTGTACATGGTGGACTAATAAGGTTATTGTGCAGAAAAGTAATTGGTAACGAATGAATGGCTGGACAAAATCATACCATAATACTTTGCCTTACAATGGGTGTATAAAAATGACCTATTTAACAAGGTATTTCTATGGAAAATGGCAAGGTCACATTACCTTGATACATTAACTCACAGAAACAAACCTCACCCCCACTGCCTAAAAATGATCCCTCTGACCGGAAAAAAAATCAAGAATATGTGAATCTGCAGAAAATCCTCATGCCTGTATGCCAAGACAAAATCCATTCCAACAAAGCGCTTTCAAAAACCAACCTCAATGATCAACAGAGTATAAGAGTCATAACAATGACAAATTTATTCATATACTAAAGACTTTGACTTTTTTGTCGTCACTTAATACTTTCAACATTATTTAAAACTTGCATATCCAGAACAAAGATTGTTACATTGCACAAAACTAAGCCCGTTTCTTCATCGACTATTGAGATATCCTCTTAAAACCTTCCTTGAGCTAGCTTTCTCCTGTGTCTTCAGTGACAGAAAAATGTGTAACAGTCAAATTTATACTATCATAAAAGTTGCTGCCTTCTCCTGTGTTTGACGTTACATCTATTTGTTCAGGCACTTGCAGCGAGTTTTGTGCATCTTTTCCACTGTCCATTTCATCCAAGTCACAAGATGAAAAACTCCCTTGTGCTGAGTTAGACAACACTGAGGCTGAATCATTATCACAGACAACTGTTGCTGCGAAACACAAAGATGGGGAAACATCATTACTGACTTGCTGACTCACATCTACTGGTGAGATACCATTGTTAAATTCTTGACTTGAATCTCTAATAATTTTGGAAAGTCTATTTAAAGCAAGACTATCAGAATTATTTACTGATAGGCAATGTTCTGACATCAAAGCTTCCATTTGTCCTTCCTTTGCTCTTGTTTCAGAACTAGCAGAAAATCTTAATTTTTCCAGTGTTTTTTCACTGTCATCATTACTAGCACCAGCTGTATTAGTAGTACATGTATGTACATCACTAATAACTGTAGGAATGCCCACAGTGGGTGATGTTACTTCAGGCTCACCAGTGAGCAATTCTCTCAAATCTTCTCTTGTATTGTTCATGTTAACATTCTCACCAGCTGTAGTATGATCTATACTAATATTTTCACTGACTGTAGCAGGACTTGTGCTAATATTAGATGTATCATTTGGAAAGCTTTCAGGCACATCATGTCCTCCAGTAAGGACCTGCCCATTTGGAGTAAGACTATTTTCAGGTTCCTGATTGGCTGTATCTTCTCTATTTTCTCTTGGGCCTACCTCCCCTTCCTCTCGGTTGTCATTCAAATCCTGATCTATATTTTGATTGGCTCCTATGTTCCCACCTCCCTGGGTCAGAAGCTGCTGAATCCTGGCCTGCTGGAGAATGGCTGGCAGCTCATAATGATGGAAGAAATACACCATGGAGTGCTGGAAAATAACAGAATTAATCTTGTGTTAAGTAATTTTCTGAAGATATCATAACTTAACACCTATAAAACAAATAAATCAGTCTTGATTAATTTTGATAGAAAGCATATTTTTTTACTGGTTACTATGTACCACCTTAACCTTTCAACATAGTCAAAGGCATCAATTTCATGATGGGATAAATCTACACAGTCAAAGGCATCAATTACATGATGGGATAAATCTACACAGTCAAAGGCATCAATTACATGATAGAATAAATCTACATCATGGTCGGCAACCTATTTTACATAGCGTGCCACTTTTTTCTGCAAAAAGTTAAAAAATGAACAAGTGTGTGCCACCAGTAAGAGAGTAACTGTTAAAATCTAGACTTTCTGCTGCCCTTCACAAAACTCTTGATGTGCCACCTCTTGATGTGACATAGGTTGCTGATCCCTGATCTACATAATCACAGGCATCAATTTCATGATGAGATAAATCTACACAGTCAAAGGCATCAATTACATGATTGGATAAATTTACAGTTAAAAATTCCTCTCTTTCATGGTTTTTCTTCATTTTTATTTAAGGAATTATTTCTTGGACATAATACCCATCTTATTCTAAGACTGATTTCAAGTGATGTCCACAGCTAGTAACATAAATAACCAGCCAACACTGCTGATCACTTAAAAATTATTGACTTTAAATCTGACTCATCTTAACATATATCAGTTTCAAAATGTACAACAGTATAGTTATATCTTTGCAGATATTACCCCAAAAGTAACAACTGACAATAATATCATGCCATTTTTATAGGGTTCTATTAAGCAGGTGGGTGAAGGTTAGCAACGAGTGTTTAAATGGACCATTACTTTCCCATCACAGACAACCTGGTACATTACCAACTCATATTAAAAAATGCACTCTTTATTTATGAAGTCAGACAATAAACTTAAAAATTCATTTATTAATCCTGCTTTCCCAGCATGAGGCACTCTTTAAAATGAAGACTGGTAGTAGAAGGGCTGTACAACAACTTAACTCTTGTATCATTTTGCACAGTAAAATCCGTCTTGAGATAACCACTGCTAAAAGAGACCACCTGTCTTGAGAGACTGTTCTCCAATCACAGATTTATTGATTCAATAGTGTTATGACATATCATAAAAGGCTACTTGTCTGAATAAACCATTGGTTTTACAAGGGAGGTTTTTACAGACATGTTGTACTGTAACTGACAATATAGCAACCATTATTTTTACAAGGGAGGTAACTGACAACATAGCAAATTGTACAACATATTCTTATTGGCTCAGAACCAAGCAGTCCTAATTTGCAGGAGATTGGAGGATTCTGAAGAAAACACAATCCTGAATAAATTAATACTGAACTTTGCACAGACTGAAATCTAATCTGTATCTGTCGACAGTCTAAGCAAGCACATAAACAATGCTCAATATAGGGCCCTAGATATGTTTAGTACAAAAAAAACTTCACAACTCTCTTAATAATAAATCAATTACGCTGCAATTTTTGTACCCTCCTAAAGATATTTGATTTAATATGTGAATATTACTGGTTAGAAATTTGACACTCTCTCTGTGGTACCAACAGGTTAGTGTGAACTGTACCATAAGTCCTGGGTTGTCGTAAATGAAATTAACAAGAATTCCTCATACGGGACTGTTGTTCTTCAGTCTGAAAATAATTTCTTGGTATTTACAACGAGTAATTTCTTCTGTCTTTTACCCTTGTTAACTGTGGAGTATTGAAACCAGCTATGATATTCTTGAAGAACTCCACATTACCAAATTCGGTAAACAAAAATATTTTCTTATCTGTTCAAGTTACACAAGATACCTGGCAGTGCAGTAGAAAATTTCTTTGTTATGCCATTTGACTTTGAATCCGATATCAGTAGAATATTAATGTCTTAATGTCAAGACGGTAAATTTTTTGTAAATTATGTTTCTCCAAAACTCCATAACTTATCATATTAACATTAGGGGATTACTCACTGTAACCTCTGAATCCAGCCCTCCCAGAATGATGAAATAGGTCTTTCCATCTTTACAACATACAGAAACCTTTGTTCTCGCTCAGTTGCCACCTGTGTTTTGGATGTAACCATTTTAATCTTGAGCAAAACATATAACTGGATGCTTGATTTGTGTGGATGGGTAAAAAGGACTGATAGTAATATGACTGGGTAAGTAGTTTTGTAGAAACATTATTTACTAAAATAATAATTTCCTTTCCCCATTAAACACCTCGCCCATTCAGAGTAACATCAAGAGAATAGGTAAGAGAAGGGGGAGGAAGTGCTCAAATATCCAACATCTAAGTCACCGTGTAGGAATCTCACATGACTGAAGACTATCTATTTCAGATTGGATTTTAAAGAGGGAAACTTGGTGATATTTTTAGTTTAATGTCTGTAGGGTTGTGATAATGTATTTGCATGTGTTTCAATGTGTATTGTGATCGTACTGACAGTGAAGTCTACTAAACATTTTCTGACTGAAAGTGTATAAAATGCTTCAAAAAAGCATATTTAATTTTCTTTATTCAAACCTGAATTTCCGATCATTTTTTTATAAGCATATTAGAGTAGATAACTGATTCCCCCAAACACCATTATCTCTAAACATTGGCAAATATGAATTTGCTACTGTGAAACAGATGGCTGTGCTGACATGAGGTTTTCACAAGTGTGTAACTAATTCTGAAATAAAATGGTGCTCATGTGAATTCCAATCTGGTGCCATAGGGCCCATCTCTAAAACCTTACCATCTCTGGTCATCTGCCCACTGGTGACCCTCTTATGGGTACCAGACTAATTCTGTTACACCAAACTTGAATGAACATATTTCCCCCCAAAAATGTCTGGGCCATCCAAGTTGTTTTAGAGGAGTTCTGTATCATATTTATCCAGTCCCCTTACTGGGCCATCCAAGTTGTTTTAGAGGAGTTCTGTATCATATTCATCCAGTCCTCTTACTGGGCCATCCATGTTGTTTTAGAGGAGTTCTGGATCACATTCATCCAGTCCTCTTACTGGGCCATCCATGTTGTTTTAGAAGAGTTCTGTATCACATTCATTCAGTCCCCTTACTAGGCCATCCAAGTTGTTTTAGAGCAGTTCTGTATCACATTCATCCAGTCCCCTTACTGGGCCATCCAAGTTGTTTTAGAGCAGTTCTGTATCACATTCATCCAGTCCCCTTACTGGGCCATCCAAGTTGTTTTAGAGGAGTTCTGTATCACATTCATCCAGTCCTCTTACTGGGCCATCCAAGTTGTTTTAGAGGAGTTCTGTATCATATTCATCCAGTCCTCTATCTGGGCCATCCAAGTTGTTTTAGAGGAGTTCTGTATCATATTCATCCAGTCCTCTTACTGGGCCATCCAAGTTGTTTTAGAGGAGTTCTGTATCATATTCATCCAGTCCCCTTACAAGGCCATCCAAGTTGTTTTAGAGGAGTTCTGGATCACATTGATCCAGTCCCCTTACTGGGCCATCCAAGTTGTTTTAGAAGAGTTCTGTATCACATTCATCCAGTCCCCTTACTAGGCCATCCAAGTTGTTTTAGAGCAGTTCTGTATCACATTCATCCAGTCCCCTTACTGGGCCATCCAAGTTGTTTTAGAGGAGTTCTGTATTACATTCATCCAGTCCCCTTACTAGGCCATCCAAGTTGTTTTAGAGGAGTTCTGGATCACATTTATCCAGCCCCCTTACTGGGCCATCCAAGTTGTTTTAGAGTAGTTTTGGATCACATTCATCCAGTCTCCTCTGCTTTCATCATCACCCTTCATGATATCAATTAATCCCAAGTTTTTACAGATGGAGATAGTGATTCTGATCACAAAGTGGGCAATGAACTTGTCTAAAAACTGGACTCTCTGGGTTTTCTGTGTGAAAGTGTCAAAGATTCACTGGCCACACTAGTTTAAACATGTTAATCACTTTTGAGATTGAATTCGGAATTAGGAACCAATAAATTAGGGATGGAGGCATGTGATTTTTAAAAAAATTCTGTCAAATAACTTGCAAAAATACTCTTGCTCTAATTTGTAGAAAACAAGGACTATCACATTATATCAGTAAAAACAAGGACTATCACATTATATTAGTAAAAACAAACATTATATTAGTAAAAACAAGGACTATCACATTGTATTAGTAAAAACAAGGACTATCACATTATATTAGTAAAAGCGAGGACTATCACATTATATTAGTAAAAACAAACATTATATTTGTAAAAACAAGGACTATCACATTATATTAGTAAAAGCATGGACTATCACATTATATTAGTAAAAACAAAGACTATCACATTATATTAGTAGTAAAAACAAGGACTATCACATTATAGTAGAAGCAAGGACTATCACATTATATTAGTAAAAACAAGGACTATCACATTATATTAGTGAAAACAAATAAATGCCCTCAAGATAAAACAGAAAGAAAATCATAGTTTGAAAGAAAATAAAGGCCTCTTCTGCCTCCTCGAAAAATTTGATAACTGGCTGGATTTGATCCCTTACTATGTCAACATTCCAAAATGACTAATGTCAATATGGTGTTTGCAGTGTATGTAAAGAATAAAATACTTGCTCTTGCTAATGTGTTTTAACCAGAAGTTTTAGTTTTGTTAGGTTTTACTTGCTTCATTGATGGTTACACATCCAAAATGTTGCCTTAAAAAGTTAATCATCATTACAAACTATTACCACAATGAAGAAAATTATGAATTCAGAGAAACATTGCTACTAATCATGGACTAGCCATAATCTTCAATAAATGATGGATTAAACACTCAAGGCATAAAATGTAATACTAAACAGCCTCATTCAAGGCATGAAATGTAATACTAAACAGTCTCATTCAAGGCATGAAATGTAATAACTTCAACACATCTCATTGATTTAGATACCTTCAAATGAATTGGGCTGTTCCTCTTTACCTATGCAAATTAGACTAATGGGTTCTCCCGCACAATTTAACATAACATCACACTTGGTGTGGTCAGTCTATGAAGTAATATGTGAAATGGTGGTTGTTTATTTTCTGACTTCAGTATACCGAACCAAGCCTCATTTTCAAGATACATTGTGGTCATACTATATATCAGATCAGCACCATTTTCGTTTAGGATGAACTAGACATAAATATAAGACCATCCAAAAAGGATATATATGTGAATGTGCCTGAAGTTTCACATCAATCTTCCCAGTAGTTTTGAAGTAGTGGTTGCAAACTTGTATTAACATGGACTACAAGCCATGGCTCTTCTGATCTACGTTCAGTAGAAATAAAACTAAGGGAAGATTACTCTCACCTGAATAAAGAGCCATGAAGTGAAGAGGGCTAGTCCACTGTACTGGCCATTGAAACGATAGTGATATGCATAGAAGGCAAAATGGTATAGGTAGAAAAATCTGAAATGTAAACAAAAAAAATGGTTTAGGTAGAAAAACCGTTAATGTACAATAAAAAATGTCTATTAATCTTAGGAATTTCTGGAAGTCAATGCACGATAAAAATGAAAAACAAATAGAAAACCAAAACATGACAACAGTGACATATGTGCTGCCATCTCTTTATAGTACTAATCACTACAAAGTTTGCCCATACCTACATGATCAAACAGACCCTCTCTAAATTATCTCAAACTTAAACTTTGAATATTTCTATAATTATTCCAATCTTCAAAATAATTCTTGATCACCTACAGAACAGTTCTATAATTCTACATTGAATATTTCTATAATTATTCCAATCTTCAAAATAATTCTTGATCACCTACAGAACAGTTCTATAATTCTACATTGTGTGAACATAACAACTTAAACTTAATGTTTAACTTCACCCATGCGAACCATCAACCAATTTCTAAATCTTATTTCCTCATTAAAAAAAAGTTTGCATTAAAATAAGTCCACAATAATTGTACAAGAATTTCAATAAGAACATTAAGAAATAATGACTTTTCAAACATGAACTGCTTTAATACCATTGAAAAAGTAAGTTTGGAAAGTAAACGTCATTTATTGCAATTAGCGATGGAAGGTTCTAAATAGTTTACCTGGAACACATGTACAACTTCCTTAAACTTGTGTTATTTGCCATTTTTGTTCCACTTATTTCTGAAAATCAGTTACTTTCAAGATAGGCATATTTTCAAGTGAAATATTAGTAGATGAGAACATGGTTACCCTAATTGTAATTTTTTTAATTTATTTATCTTATGCAGTGCATGCCCAGCCATTTAACAGTGTCATCATCACCAACTTTGTCAGTGGACAGTTGTTCACAATGTGTGACATGGTTTGTAGAGCGCCACAGCTACTGGAGGAATCAGTTGCCTGTTCCCATTGGACAAGGCTAACTGCACAATGACCCCTGCCTGGAAATGGTACAGCTTGGTCCATAGATGTCATGGAAGGTTAAGCAGGAGGGCAGACAGATGGCTCAGCTATGAGTGAGTGGTTTACACCTGTTGAAGACCACCCATCACTCCAGGCTGAAATAGCTGTCATATCCTCTAGCAATGGACCTAACCAGATTGGCTGTATCAAAGCCAAGTGGATGCTGGATGTGAAGTAATGTCCATGTACAGTGTAGGTTTCTCACTGGCATAAACCTTAGCCAGCAGTTTTGTTGTTGCTACCTGGCCATGGAGATGTGGAGGAGGAATGTTGCTGAGTACCGGCAGCCATGGTAAAGGAGCAGAATGTAGGGTTCCAGAGATTATGTCCATTGTTGTGTTGAGCTGGACATCTATTAGCTTGGTATGGGACAATTGAGTCCAGACAGGAGTACAATACTCAGCTGTTAAATAACATAGGTCTGGTCCTGATGTCATAAGCATCTGAGCACTAGCACCCCAGGGTGAGCCAGCCAGTTTGCAGAATTGCTTGTCATGGGATGATGGAGCCCAGACAGATAAATTACAAATTACAAACGTATATTACAAGAATTGAATTTTTTTAATAAGTTCCATACTTTTCAATGCAGCATCAAATATATTAATTTTATGCTAATAGACAGATAATATTACAATTAGATTTTAGGACTGTTCCATTTAAATAAATGCAGTTTTTGTGAAAATATATGCTTTGGTACTTCGATTTCACAGAGTTCATATTAAAAAGTGTGTGTTTGTGTGATTTTTATTTTTAATGTAGCTTTAAACAAATTTCAGTCATATTGCTACAATGCCTACAGTGGGCAGTTTATAGTGATGTCTAGCACTGGGGCATCATGCAGCAGACATGTAACATAATGTCCCACCCAGCCACTCTATCCTGACACCAGGCCGACCAGTCCTAACACACTGTCCCACCCAGCCACTCTATCCTGACATCAGGCCAACCAGTCTTAACACTAACCTCTTAATGATGTGCGCCAAGCTTATATGGCCACCCCTACTGCACTGGGACACTGGCCTCATAAGATGGGAGGCCTTTCCAAAGGGGGAATAAATTTATTTGAAAAGTAGATATAATTTATGTAGTAATAAGAAAGCTACATACTTCAAAGCATTTAATATCGTCATTTAATATATTCATTTAAAAGTAACATTAATTATTATAAGGTGCTTCATGTCTTGTTATAGTAATATTCTTATTTCAACTGAATATATATTAATATTTCTTATTCTTGATGTAAGCATGCGAGTGGGTATTGCTGTCATGCACATTGCAAAACCATTCAAAAAGGTCATTTAAATCTTGGTACATACAGCATTTTTTTGTGTTCCATCCACACATTAAAGAAACCAGCCAGAACCAGTCTTCTGAGAACTGGCACTGTTTCAGCAGTCATTTTAACTGGTGAAATGATGCATGGCTGATTAATCAGATTAAAACATCAAACTGTTAACTTATTACCTTATTAATCTAATATTGAGAGTTTAGGCGAAATCCAAGTTGTTTTTCAGGTGCTAGAAGTAATAAATGGATGAAAGGTGATCCATGATGCCTATCAATTTTTTTATTAAATAGAACTGAGCTATTTTTGGCTAGTCAGAAAAAAAGGAAAGACCAACCAAATAAAATGATTTGGCAGAAATGCATGAGTTATGATTGCAACAATGCTTGAACATAAAGCAGCCCATATGAATAAGATGAAAAGTGAAATGAGAAACTGCATGAACAAGTCATGCTTCAGATGATAATGAACATCAACAGTCCAACGAATAAGGAGGACATTGTGAAAGCAACTTGACATCAGCACCTCGAGGAAAACATGGTTTTGTGTGAAATATTTTGAGATCTGAATAAACACTGGCCAAGTTAATAAAAGTTTATTGTATTTTTTTATTTGAAGTAGAGCAATTACAAAGTAATAGCAAATAATAGTTTAAAAAAAGATAGATCCCTTTTGTGTATATGGAATTGGAGTCTGGGTTTGTTAAATTGAATCAGGGCTTGTTATATCTTTTAAAGTCACCAGCCATGGGCCTGTGTCTGAATAAAGACTTTTAGCTCTGCACAGGTCCCCACCCATTCTGCTATTTTTAATAAGTTTTAGTATGACATCAGGTGTACAGCACATGCATGAATCACTGTCACCTCTTAGTTTGTTGTTTCTAAATTGTTTCCACATATCATTACAAGCACAGTACTTGCATGAAGGAAGGGTATCAAACCCCATTTATTGTTTCTGTTTCCACATATCATTACAAGCACAGTACTTGCATGAAGGAAGGGTATCAAACCCCATTTATTGTTTCTGTTTCCACATATCATTACAAGCACAGTACTTGCATGAAGGAAGGGTATCAAACCCCATTTATTGTTTCTGTTTCCACATATCATTACAAGCACAGTACTTGCATGAAGGAAGGGTATCAAACCCCATTTATTGTTTCTGTTTCCACATATCATTACAAGCACAGTACTTGCATGAAGGAAGGGTATCAAACCCCATTCATTGTTTCTGTTTCCACATATCATTACAAGCACAGTACTTGCATGAAGGAAACCCCATTTATTGTTTCTGTTTCCATATTCAAAACATTGCACCTGCAAGAATCACAGTTCCCACCTAGTCTGTTGTCTTAATTTATTTCTATATGGTACTACAGGCACAGCACCTGCAAAAATGACAGGTACCCTGCCTAGTTTGTTGTCTTAATTTATTTCTAAATGGTACTACAGGCACAGCACCTGCAAAAATGACAGGTACCCTGCCTAGTTTGTTGTCTTAATTTATTTCTATATGGTACTACAGGCACAGCACCTGCAAAAATGACAGGTACCCTGCCTAGTTTGTTGTCTTAATTTATTTCTATATGGTACTATAGGCACAGCACCTGCAAAAATGACAGGTACCCTGCCTAGTTTGTTGTCCTAATTTATTTCTATATGGTACTACAGGCACAGCACCTGCAAAAATGACAGGTACCCTGCCTAGTTTGTTGTCTTAATTTATTTCTATATGGTACTACAGGCACAGCACCTGCAAAAATGACAGGTACCCTGCCTAGTTTGTTGTCTTAATTTATTTCTATATGGTACTACAGGCACAGCACCTGCAAAAATGACAGGTACCCTGCCTAGTTTGTTGTCTTAATTTATTTCTATATGGTACTACAGGCACAGCACCTGCAAAAATGACAGGTACCCTGCCTAGTTTGTTGTCTTAATTTATTTCTATATGGTACTACAGGCACAGCACCTGCAAAAATGACAGGTACCCTGCCTAGTTTGTATGTTTTTTTTTAAAAACTGTTTCCATGTGATATTAAGACCACAGCACCTGCAAGAATGACACGTCTCTGCATAGTTTGTTGTTAATTTGTTTTGATACCATATTTGGATCACAATGCCCGCAAAAATCACAGGTTTCACCTAGTCTGTAGTTTTAATATTTCCATATGGCATTAGAATCACAGCAGCTGTGAGAATCACAGGTCCCCAACTAGTTGTTAGGAAGAAGCCAATGTAATTAAAGATTTCTACAGATCCCTAACTGTTTCTTATGGCAAAGGAATTAGCACCTTTTATAAACATACATTAACAAGTCCAAAATGTATTGTACTTTTAACTTCTGGCCTGCAAAAATAGTACTAAAAGGTAACAGATGTTATTCTCCTAGTCTTTGGTTTGTAATTTATGGCTACAATGTTTTAAATAATTTTGGTTTGTAAATTAAGGCTACAATGTTTTAAATAATTTTTAATGGGAAACACCTCTGACTTCTACAACAGAGCAATACTTGATATAGCTGAAATAGTGATACTGAAAAAATGAATCTTCAAACAAAGAAACACAGTTTGTTCAGTTAAAATAAATGTCATGGGAGACAATCCCACTAATGAACATTCAATCAGATTGTATGAAAATTCATCTTTTAAAACCTGAGATTTACATAGACAAAAAGCAAGATGTGTGCGATTAGGATTTTCAATGTAGCTGTAACAATTTTTTGTCATATCGCTATGATGTCTACAGTGTACCATTTTTGTAAGTCTTTGGTATGACTTGGTCGGTGTTTGAACCCACGACCTCCTGCTACCAAGGCAAATGCTCTAACCACTAGGCTACCCGAGCAGTATACAAAAAGGGAGTTGTTTCTCCAAAATACATGACATTACATAAAATACCAATATTAGTATGGCAACATGGGATCAAGAACATACCTTAGCCAGTGTCTTTTACTGATATTAGTATGGCAACATGGGATTAAGAACATACCTTAGCCAGTGTCTTTTACTGATATTAGTATGGCAACATGGGATCAAGAACATACCTTAGCCAGTGTCTTTTACTGATATTAGTATGGCAACATGGAATCAAGAACATACCTTAGCCAGTGTCTTTTACTGATATTAGTATGGCAACATATGGCATCATACTGGTCTGCGATCCAAACAATCAAAATGATATAAAATGCTGTTGTTGTGTCGTTGAAAAACTCAGACATTATTGCTTCCATGCCTGAAATCAAACAATCATGTTTCTGATTTAAAAACAAAACATTTTTGAAGCTCTTTCAGAGGAAAATATACATGTTACGGTATGTACTTACTTATAAGTTGAGTCCAAAATGCACAGACCTAGATCTGCCACCACAAAATGCACCAGCAGATCTGGGTTTTTGATGTTTGTTAAAAATAATCAGAACAAACGACATATACCCTGGTCTGCAGGTGCATTATGCTACAGCAGATCAAGATCATTGTTGTTTGCAGTTTGACTCAACTTACAGGCAAGTACATATATAGTAGTTAAAATGTACAAGTTAAAATATAACATTTGGCACTGAGAATACTTAAGCAATATTTTTACTTTTCTGATCAATATTACATGAAGGAAAACACTTGAAAAGACTCTCTTTTTTCAAATGACTGGTTAATTGGTTGGTTGGTTTTTAATGGCATTTGAACAAACAATTGGCTACATCATGCCAAGGTTAGGACCTAAGCGCCTTTCCCTAAGGGCACATTAAATGCAGTTAAAATCGGCTGGCCTAGGTGAGTATAAAATCCATGACCCTTAAATTACGAGTCCAATGTTCTACCAAATGAAGTGCTTGTTTGATTGGCATGCTTTTCATTATGGAGGAATTAGTAATCATTTAAAGTATTTGAATGAAAACCCCATATGAATATGACCACAGATTTAGGAATAGTGATAGCAAGATTTTCAAGATTGTGGCCATGTTGAATGTGAGATGGCATCATTTTCATTTAGGTCCAACTAGACACAATATTAAGTTTTCTTTTGAAGAACCTATGTCAATAAGACTTTCTGTTTTGGATGGCTAGCAAACAGACTTTAAAGATGGCCAAACCTGTCTTGTGGACTGACTTCTCCCACATCACTAGCTTTCGGCAATTTAAAAATGGCTGCCATGGTTATCACATGGATATCATTATAAGCAAATGAAGAAAAAAAACTTGAACCAAGCCTTAAAGCAAATGATATATTTGACCTTAAACTTAAGGCCAAAGAGGAATGTGTGCATGTTATTGAATCAATTGTTGTAGCTGCATTCATAATGATTTTTTTCCAAGTATCAAGATAATCCATCATAGGGGTTAGGAAATGTAACTAAATGAAAAATCCGTAACACCAATTTTATCTGATTTTGATCATGACCCCAAAGTCATAATGCAATAAATCTCACAGATTAAATTGTCTTAAGAGTCTTAATTCATTATAAGTATGAAAAAAATCCATCCCATGCTTTAGGAAATAAAAACCAATAAAAAATCCATCCCATGCTTTAGGAAATATAAACCAATAAAAAAAATCCATCCCATGCTTTAGGAAATATAAACCAATAAAAAATCCATCCCATGCTTTAGGAAATATAAACCAATAAAAAATCCATCCCATGCTTTAGGAAATATAAACCAATAAAAAATCCATCCCATGCTTTAGAAAATAAAAACCAATAAAAAATCCATCCCATGCTTTAGGAAATATAAACCAATAAAAAAAATCCATCCCATGCTTTAGGAAATATAAACCAATAAAAAATCCATCCCATGCTTTAGGAAATATAAACCAATAAAAAATCCATCCCATGCTTTAGGAAATATAAACCAATAAAAAATCCATCCCATGCTTTAGGAAATATAAACCAATAAAAAAAATCCATCCCATGCTTTAGGAAATATAAACCAATAAAAAAATCCATCCCATGCTTTAGGAAATATAAACCAATAAAAAAAATCCATCCCATGCTTTAGGAAATATAAACCAATAAAAAAAATCCATCCCATGCTTTAGGAAATATAAACCAATAAAAAATCCATCCCATGCTTTAGGAAATATAAACCAATAAAAAAAATCCATCCCATGCTTTAGGAAATATAAACCAATAAAAAAAATCCATCCCATGCTTTAGGAAATATAAACCAATAAAAAATCCATCCCATGCTTTAGGAAATATAAACCAATAAAAAATCCATCCCATGCTTTAGGAAATATAAACCAATAAAAAAAATCCATCCCATGCTTTAGGAAATATAAACCAATAAAAAAATCCATCCCATGCTTTAGGAAATATAAACCAATAAAAAAAATCCATCCCATGCTTTAGGAAATATAAACCAATAAAAAAAATCCATCCCATGCTTTAGGAAATATAAACCAATAAAAAAATCCATCCCATGCTTTAGGAAATATAAACCAATAAAAAAAATCCATCCCATGCTTTAGGAAATATAAACCAATAAAAAAAATCCATCCCATGCTTTAGGAAATATAAACCAATAAAAAAATCCATCCCATGCTTTAGGAAATATAAACCAATAAAAAAATCCATCCCATGCTTTAGGAAATATAAACCAATAAAAAAATCCATCCCATGCTTTAGGAAATATAAACCAATAAAAAAAATCCATCCCATGCTTTAGGAAATATAAACCAATAAAAAAAATCCATCCCATGCTTTAGGAAATATAAACCAATAAAAAAAATCCATCCCATGCTTTAGGAAATATAAACCAATAAAAAAATCCATCCCATGCTTTAGGAAATATAAACCAATAAAAAAAATCCATCCCATGCTTTAGGAAATATAAACGAATAAAAAAAAATCCATCCCATGCTTTAGGAAATATAAACGAATAAAAAAAATCCATCCCATGCTTTAGGAAATATAAACCAATTAAAAAAATCCATCCCATGCTTTAGGAAATATAAACCAATAAAAAAAATCCATCCCATGCTTTAGGAAATATAAACCAATAAAAAGATCCATCCCATGCTTTAGGAAATATAAACCAATAAAAAAAATCCATCCCATGCTTTAGGAAATATAAACCAATAAAAAAAAATTCATCCCATGCTTTAGGAAATATAAACCAATAAAAGAATCCATCCCATGCTTTAGGAAATATAAACCAATAAAAAATCCATCCCATGCTTTAGGAAATAAAAACCAATAAAAAATCCATCCCATGCTTTAGGAAATAAAAACCAATAAAAAATCCATCCCATGCTTTAGGAAATAAAAACCAATAAAAAATCCATCCCATGCTTTAGGAAATATAAACCAATAAAAAAAATCCATCCCATGCTTTAGGAAATATAAACCAATAAAAAAAATCCATCCCATGCTTTAGGAAATATAAACCAATAAAAAAATAACCCAAGTTTTCTCTGACATGGACCTTTACTTGATGATCATACTGATTCATTCCAAATATGAATTGTCTTGACTTCACGATCAAGGTCCATGTCAGAGAAAAATTGGGTTATTTTTTTGTGTGGTTAAATGTGCATTTTCCCAAATGAATTGTCTTTGCCTCATTATCATATTGATTCATTCTAAATATGAATTGTCTTTGCTTCATGATCATATTGATTCATTCTAAATATGAATTGTCTTTGCTTCATGATCAAGGTCCATGTCAGAGAAAAATTGGGTTATTTTTTTTGTGGTTAAATGTGCATTTTCCCAAATGAATTGTCTTTGCCTCATTATCATATTGATTCATTCTAAATTTGAATTGTCTTTGCTTCATGATCATATTGATTCATTCTAAATTTGAATAGTCTTTCCCTCATGATCATATTGATTCATTCTAAATATGAATAGTCTTTGCTTCATGATCATATTGATTCATTCCAAATATGAATAGTCTTTCCCTCATGATCATATTGATTCATTCTAAATATGAATAGTCTTTCCCTCATGATCATATTGATTCATTCTAAATATGAATAGTCTTTGCCTCATGATCATATTAATTCATTCTAAATATGAATTGTCTTTGCTTCATGATCATATTTATTCATTCCCAAATGAATTGTCTTTGCTTCATGATCATACTGATTCGTTCTAAATATGAATTGTCTTTGCTTCATGTTCATATTGATTCATTCTAAATATGAACTGTCTTTGCTTCATGATCATATTGATTCGTTCTAAATATGAATTGTCTTTGCTCCATGATCATATTGAGTCATTCCAAATATGAATTGTCTTTGCTTCATGATCATATTTATTCATTCCCAAATGAACTGTCTTTGCTTCATGATCATATTGATTCGTTCTAAATATGAATTGTCTTTGCTTCATGATCATATTGAGTCATTCCAAATATGAATTGTCTTTGCTTCATGATCATATTTATTCATTCCCACATGAATTGTCTTTGCTTCATGATCATACTGATTCATTCTAAATATGAATTGTCTTTGCTTCATGATCATATTGATTCATTCCAAATATGAATTGTCTTTGCTTCATGATCATATTTATTCATTCCCACATGAATTGTCTTTGCTTCATGATCATACTGATTCATTCTAAATATGAATTGTCTTTGCTTCATGATCATATTGATTCATTCCAAATATGAATAGTCTTTGCTTCATGATCATATTGATTCATTCCAAATATGAATAGTCTTTCCCTCATGATCATATTGATTCATTCTAAATATGAATAGTCTTTCCCTCATGATCATATTGATTCATTCTAAATATGAATAGTCTTTCCCTCATGATCATATTGATTCATTCTAAATATGAATAGTCTTTACCTCATGATCATATTGATTCATTCTAAATATGAATAGTCTTTCCCTCATGATCATATTGATTCATTCTAAATATGAATAGTCTTTCCCTCATGATCATATTGATTCATTCTAAATATGAATAGTCTTTCCCTCATGATCATATTAATTCATTCCAAATATGAATTGTCTTTGCTTCATGATCATATTGATTCATTCCAAATATGAACTGTCTTTGCTTCATGATCATATTGATTCGTTCTAAATATGAATTGTCTTTGCTCCATGATCATATTGAGTCATTCCAAATATGAAGTGCAGCAAGTATTTTAGGTATTAGAAAATGAAAAAAATGTAGTAAAAGCATGTTATTGTGATTTGTCTCAGCTTTATAATGATTCATGTCACATGTGATGAAAATCTATACAGGAAACTGAAAAACTAAATTCATAAAACTTGATATCGACAAAGGCATCATACTGAGTTCCACATCACTGTAGACTTGATAAAATTGGGGAGACAGCTCAAAATGTATTTATTGAACAAATTCAATGAAAGTAAAAATATAATTTTATCATTATAAACATGCAAATCAAATCTGATTAAGATATCTCACGCAGTTCAGGGTGTATGATTAGCACAAACAAGTGTGATAGATGACTGGACAGGTGGTTTACTGGAAGGACTCAATTATAACACCCCCTCCCCATCACAAACTGTGGAGGTATAAATATGTTGTACTAACCTACTAAAGCCAGTATCACAGTCAGAAGAGGAGCAGCTGGAAAGGCTATAGTGACATTCATCTCCAACATCTGCAGTAAATCAACTGAAACAAGATAATTTAGCATTTCATAATATCAAACTCCATTACTGTAACAAAATTCATCTGTAAAAACTCCATAAAAATATTTTCTTAAGCAGGTCTTAATTCCTATGACTATACTGTATACTTGTTTATAAGACGGATCCATCTGCATACTTCATGGACCCAGATCTTATGGTGCATAATGTGTCAGGAAATAATAGTCTATGCATTGTGTTAAGAATATTCAGTAGATGAAAGACAATAAACTTGGATCTATCAGCATGTTATGCAATGGCAGATTAGGGTCTATGTTGTATGCAGCTGGACCTGACTTCTAAGCAAATACATATGGTACTGTCTCAAATTTACATTTTAGAGGCTTTGCCAATGTACTATGGATAGAACTTGTTGATGATGTAACCACAATATGCCAACAGTGTAACCGCCAATGTCAGCAGTTTAACTAGAAATGACAGCAGTGTAACCATCCAATGTAGGTTGTATTATAACCCCAATGACAGCCACGTAACCACCAGTATATCATAACAGTGTAATCACTGATGTCAACAGTGTAACAAACCAATGTCAACAGATCAAAGAATGTTATTACAATAAAGATGACTAAGAATCATACAAGCCACCATATTCACATTCACACTTTTTAAATTCTAATTTCATATTTTATTTAAAAATGTTATTTTCATATTAACCTTTAATTAACACCATTTCATCTTTATCGATAAAACATACAAAATCCAAAGTTGAGTGCATAGCATGTCTGACTTACTTTTCAGCAAGTCAATTAAAAATATGATCATGTGAAACCGCTTTTATTAAAAAAAGTGTCCAAAGAACAAGGTTTCACATGTACTAATTCTCAGTGTACAACATAAACACAAATCTTTAATGTTAATAACATTTCTACCATCACCACTGGAAATATGATATCAATGTCTTATACAAGTGAGACAACAAAATATTTTGAATAACTTTTATTGTGGAATCTCAATTTCAATTTGGTCATGGAACTGTGTGCACAGAAAATCCCTATGTGTTATATATGAATGACAATGTAGATGGGTTTCAATTCTGTGTACAGCATTACACATCGTGCATTATGTTTTCTCAAATTTAAAATAAATTCATGTTACTTTAATGACAATATTTACTATCATGGAACTGTGTGCATGAAAAATATCTATGTATTATATATGAATGAAAAGGTAGACGGGTTTTACTATCATGGAACTGTGTGCATGAAAAATATCTATGTATTATATATGAATGAAAAGGTAGATGGGTTTCATTGCTATGTACAGTACCAAGGGTGTATTAGTTTTGACCTCAGTGATTTCAAACCACTGATTTCCGTTGACTCACTGATGTACACACAAAGCACTCACAGTGAGAACCGATTTTTCCTCAAGTTCTCTGGCCACGGATGTGACTATGACCACAGTACTTAAGGTTCAAATTCTCTCTGCATCATCACAATACAGATGAGTTTTGTCAGGAAGCTGTCCACTTTCTGTAAGCAATCTTCAGCTGCAGAGGTATGTTAAAACTGAATTCTTATTTTCTTTTTTGCTATCCATTCAATATAATGAAAATGTTTAATAAACTGAATGTTTCAGAATTTGTTCAAAATTTTCCTGAATGTCACATAATACCAGTCTATCAGACACAATATAGTATGTTCCAAGTTAGGCATGTTTTGCTTGAACAGACAAGCTGAAGTGAAGATTTTACCACTAAAATTTGTCCATGTACTGGAAACAAATGAGACTAGGTATTTGTTTCCTGACAAACTGTACAATGTGTTACAAGTCATGACTATTAACTGTCTCAACATCAAAGTCTGTCAGAAACCGATCTATTCTTTTCATGCAGTGTTAGTCCCATATCCTTGCTGATTCTGATCACAGCACCAGAAGATGAGTCAGCTTATCTCTTTAAGGTGGCATAATTGTAAACACATATAGTATAATTAGGTCTTACTAAAGAAAAATTCCACACCTGCTTGACAATTACAAGAAAATTCCTGGCTTAAATAGATTATATGACCTACTTCTACTGACCCCTGATATTATACATTTGTTATGTTTCTTTCGTTCCTAACCAAAAATGTAACACAAGCTTCAAGTTATTTTGGAAAGCTAGTGTCAGTTCACAGATTCAGACTTACCAATAAATAAGAAGATCTGATGGTGGGAATATCTCAGCAATGTGGAAACAGAAACAGTCTGAAATACATCAAGATTATACTTTGGTCTTATTATCCTGAAACATTTTTTAAAAGATTTATATCTAAACTTAGAGACTTTTATTTTCATACATCACATATATCCTCATCTGTGCCATCTCATTAAAAAAAGTAGATCAAGACTTAAATTCATTGAACTACATGGATAAATTGCATTTTGTAATTCATGTAACTACATGGATAAACTGCACTGAATAGTTCATATAACTACATGGACCATTTGCCTTTTGTAAGACAAGACTACAGATGAAAGTACCCTATTGCTAAGCACACTCAATTTTTATACTGCTTATGCTATCACGCTATGGAGTGCCCTCAATATTTACACTACTTACACTGATATGAAATATGAAATATGAAATGCACATTGTAAATTCATCTTCTTTTAGACTCATTCACTACAAATGCACTGTTAATATGTTGAGGGTAACCTATCACAATATGTAATATGCTGTCATTAAAATCATAAATTATAATTCACAGTCTCCCTCTATGCAATGGCAGTTCTTATTAAAGCATTGCCTGAAAGCCCTGACTGGGTCTTGTAGGTGGTCTTTATTTGATGTGTCCAGATGGGTTCATGACAAAAATTTAGTTAACGGTGAAAGGGAGACGGTTCTCGGTGATGAAAGAGGACGCTGTCATGAATAAGACTGAAACATCTTGTCACAACTTGCATGTAATTCGGGTCTTCTGACAGGGCATGTATTTTGTGAATTCTGCCTGTAGTTGCTAATGCAATGAGGAAGCAGGTCTTGTAGGAAAAAGAGCACAAGTGATGCCCTTGAAATCAATTCAAAAGGTATCTTATCCAGCCATGTTAATACCCAAGATAGGTTCCACTTTGGGCATAGGGTTCATGATTTTGGCTGTGTATACACAAAGTTGGAGAACAGGTCGGATAAGACCTGTGTATGTCCGATATCCTCTTTTCCATGATCACGAAAGGTGTCAGTGATCGTACAGCGTTAACCTTTGATTGCTCTCCTTGAAGAGCCAGAGGAGGAATTTAGCTATCTGGAAAGGCAAAATGTTTCTTTGTGCACAACTGGGTGTAAACTGTGCCATTTGACTTTATATGCTTTCAGAGTGGAGGGCCGTCACACCCAAGTGATTCCCTCTAGGTCTGGTTGCGAAAATTGTTTAAGTTTGAGGGCCTGTTTGAGATGATCCATTCATGCAGGTTTGGAAGCTCCAGACAGGGATGAAACAACTGCCATCGTGGTTGTTTGAGCAGATGAAGGAAAACACCACTTCAGAAAGTACCACACTATGATGCAAAGGTCTGGGAATGGGATCTTACTTGCTGTCAGAGATTAAGTCACTGTTGTAGGATTCAGTTCCTCCTTGTTGTTTGTGACAAGTCACCACTATAGAGTTGTCAGAGAGAATGAGAACTCCCTGCCAAGCAAATATTAATGCCACAGTTAAGGAAATTCTCAATGGCCATCCTCTCCAGAATTATTGATATATAGATGTTATTCCTGGGAAAAGCATGCACCGCTGGTGTCCTGAAAGGATTGTAGTAGGCGGGTTCCCCAGCCTACCATACTTGCATTGGTACAGATTATAATCTCAAGCTAGTGGACGTGTGTTGTTCCCAATTCTGCAGATGATGCCTCAATACCCCACTGAGGCATCATCTGCTGAGGATGTTCCAGTGGGCAAACCTGAGAACTCCATTCCTGCAGAGGAAACAGAAGCAATGCAGTAGAACATGACCTAGGACCATGAGAAAGCCTAGTAGGCGAAGTGTTTCACATGTGGATAGAATTTCCTCGAAAGTAAGGTGCTACCATGGGTCATTTAAATGCACAATCCTGAGGGAGACGAAATATGTTGCCTGTGTATTGAACTCCATACCTAGGTGAACAAATAGTCGAGAAGGTACTAGGTTGGGGTTTTCCTTGTTGATAAGAAGGCCAGATTGGTTCTCACATCTTGTCAGAGATAACTCACTATGTTACTGCAAGACGTCCAGGTATCTTGATGTTGTCACCATTTAAATGGTCCGGACATGCACCATTACTCAGTTTGTCAGGCAAATGAAGACCCAGGGGCCAACATTGAGCCCCAATTGGAGTGCCCTGAAATGGTATACGATGTTGTAGGCAAATTGCAGGAATGTCCTGGAAGTCTTGCGAACAGAGACATGAAGGTATGCGCCATCTAACTCAACAGTGATGGTAAAGTCTCCCTCAGGGATTTTGTTCAAAACATGTGGTGGTGTTTCCAGTGGGAAGCAAGGGTGTGAATAATTGAATTGAGGATGCTTAGGCAGATGACCCGACGTAGAGTCATTCGCCATTGGAACAAAGAAAAGGTGTCGAAAAAACAAAAGAGCCCTCTCTGTGCTATATCTGCTTGATATGCAAAAAAAACTGATTTTCGATGGAAGGAGCTTTGATCGTGCAGCTTTCAGAGGTTTGTGTCCTATGACTGACCCTTGAGTCTGTGTATTGCTTGCCCGTACTATTCCTATATCAATGCTGTGCTTGGAGGGAGAGAAATGTGTCTCCTAGATGGCTTATTCATAGACATCAGGCATCAGGACATTAAACAAAAGGTTAAAAGATAAAGGCTGTGCTCTTAGCTTGGCTGTATAGTGGTCCTTCAGGTAAGTGCAGGCAGAGGGCAATGAGTTGCATTCCACCAACTAGACTGGTAACTGATTTTACAGCATTGGACAAAGAGTGTTGAGCAGCTCCGCTCAGTACTCCAGCCATTCTTGGGATTGACTCCCATGCATGCCCTGAGGTATTCAGAGCGGAAGAAGATAATCTAAGTTCTGTTGGATGGAAGATAGCTGGAAAGAACAAAAGTACAAAAGTGAAGTCATGGCAACAGTACTGTCCATTCCCAAATTGGTGAAATCACTAACAACTGCTGGGGTACCGAAGAAAAGATTAGTGGAAGGGCAAAGGTAGAATTGTCGCCGAACTCATGATGAAGGCTGATCAGATCGTCTGCAACTCTCCCAGACTACAGGAGTAACAGAAATCAGACTCTTCCATTCTGTCATAAGATCAAACTATGATGAAGCACTAGTGCAGGCTGTTGATGGAGTGGGAAGAGGAAGACAAAACTCTAGGGGTGGAAAGCATCCTCAATGGAGGCTTGGAAGGCTGACTCTTCCTATGACAGTTTTGGAGAACAGGCATCATCATCTTGGTTGTGTGATGTGAGGTTAAGGTCCCCTGTGACACCTGAGACCAAGCTGGCAAAGACTGATGAGGTATGTCAATCACTAAACTCATCAAACACCCTTAATTACAAACTGTGACTTAAGACAGTCACTGGGTAAAGAGTTTGTGCTTGTGGCATAATGTAGAGAAATTGTGAAGTGACATCTGATGATGCATGAGGAATAATTTGTTGCATCATGCCGAATAATTGTCTCAAGGTGGTATAAGTGTTCGACTGGTCCCTATACATGTATGCAAAAGTCAGTTCGACGTACCGGAAGCCATGCTGTTATTGATTGAGTCCATAATAATGATGTTTGGCATATCATGGTCTCCAGTATATGGCCTAGGTCGGTCAAAATGGAAATAGGCCATCCGTGTGAAGAATGTGGTTAGGATCATCAGCTGGGATGGATTATGGTATATTTAATCCTTGTAACCTGACTGTATGTGTGCTGAATGAGAGGGTACTTGGCTGTTTGTTAGCTCTGTCCCTCGCTGTTTGGCAAGAGGAATCAAATCGAACCCTGAGGAGGCAAGGTAGAGGGAGTTCCAAAATGCTGAGCTCCATGGTGGTGATGTGGGTGCTGAACTGAAGCTGTTACAGAATGCGTCAATGTCCAGGGCTTCGTGGCTGAAGGGTAAGTTGAATTATCTCCCTTGTCCTCATAAAGTTTCACACCGAGGAAGTCAGCATGCAGAACGGTGACATTTTCCTGAACTGTGTGTTGTTTGTATTTTGCACATGGTTCTAATCTGTAAGACAAAACAGTGCAAAACATTTAAAACTGTAGCCCTGCACCTGTTTTTAGAATACAATGTCTGAGCAGAGCTAAATTATTCAACGGGTAACCCAGAAAATGATAACAGTCTAGTAAAGTGTCAAAGGATACATGTAAAATATAAGGACAATACCCCCTGTTTATAAACCTTTGAGCCTGCACATGTGATGTTTGAACACTGTGTGGGCACAGAGTTATAGCAAAGGAAGGTAACCTGGACAAAAGTGATAGCAGACAATCTCAATTACAATGCTACCTGTAGAGCATATCAAGGAGGGCCTGTATAGATAGAATAATTGAAGCATCATGTTCCAAGACTAAAGATACCATGCCATGAAAGACAGAATTATATATATATATATATATATATATATATATATATATATATATATATATATATATATATATGGAGTTTCTTAAAAGCATAAAGACATGCACAAGTATAACTAATGTAGCCTGAACCTAACTTGTGAAGTTGCACAGGCTATACATGCGAGCGACTAAATGCTCAATAGATATGAATTAATGTTTATTCAGATAAACATGACTCAAGTTTAAAAACATGCATTGGCAGATGACTGAATACACTATGTATAGAGTGCTGACCTGTACTTGTCCAACCAGAACAAATACAGAAATGTATACAAGTGTCTACATTATGCACATAAAACCTTAGTGTGAAAGGGAACTGAGGCACCGCTATAGAGCTATACACAGTAGGTGCAACAATATCCATTTTGAGGTAATACTTGTGGAGAAAAAGGCCCAGAGACCACCAGTACAAATAAATACATTAAAATTGGCACCTGGACGCTATAAATGCCTTGGATAGAAACTCTCTTATATGTACCCGTTTGTAATGGAATTACTTTGATCCATGTGCAAGTACCTAAATGTATAAATACGACAAAGTGTTAGCAACTTGTAAAGGCAGGACTTTGTCATGATAGAAAGAGAAAAAGTTGGATATATAGACGGAGTATACATTCCTTCAACAGGTAGTAGTGTATCTTCTACATAGCTTCTGGCTTTTGCGAGGTCTCCTGTGACCTTGTGATGAGTGCGTGCTTCTTGGCGTGAGCAGAAGTATTAACTGACATATTCTCAGACTTTGCTGCCAAGTCTTATACATAAGAGGAGATCACTCTGCCCAAGAGCCACAAAAGTCGGCAGACAACTTTTAACTCCTTTTAGTATCTGGGAGGGCTGGATTTGCAAGGTAGTAGTAGTTCTCTTAAGGTATTATGATTGGGCAACGTATTTGAAAAATACATACAAGTGTTCCAAGGTTCATCCTTAAAAACTGAATAGCCTGTAGAAACAAAAGCAACAGTGAAAAATATACCTGCAAGCTTAAACAAATAAGACCCAAAATGTGGAATGCAACACACCTTCCAGTGACAATATACAAGTGTGCTGACTTCCATTCATAAAAAATCAGGATATTTTTACTGCTATAAACCTTTGCTGAACTCCAGTAAAACCAATTAATCAACCAAATAAACACATAGAGTATGGAATACATATATTTAAGGGTTCATTTTTGATAGAAGGGCAATACTAATAGAAATGAGTAAAGACAGCCAAGCATTACCTGTTGTATCATGTGATGTAATAATAAAGACATCAAGCACTGACTGTACAACTTACAAATGTAAGCATGTGATGTAATAATAAAGACATCAAGCACTGACTGTACAACTTACAAATATAAGCATGATGTAATAATAAAGACATCAAGCACTGACTGTACAACTTACAAATGTAAGCATGTGATGTAATAATAAAGACATCAAGCACTGACTGTACAACTTACAAATATAAGCATGATGTAATAATAAAGACATCAAGCATTGACTGTACAACTTACAAATATAAGCATGATGTAATAATAAAGACATCAAGCACTGACTGTACAACTTACAAATATAAGCATGATGAAAGCTGCTGCTAGATAAGAACTTCTGGCCATCCACATACTGATGAAGCGGTAATGCTCTCCTGTCACAACATTTCGCAAGAATCCTGAAAAATACAAATCTTGAACATTTAAATTGCCCCAAAATTTTTAATAAAAACCCAGATTCCATTCCTAAAGCAATTTCTCTAATAATTCTTTTATGTGAATTTAGATTTTGTACGTTATAAAAAGGGTAAAACCACATTCAACCCAATTGTTACCCAATGCACAAAGATGTTTTGTTCGAAAAAATACTTGCAAGATATTGCACTCCCCTACCCCTTCAGCTGAGCTGACAATGTAGGTTTTATAATTAAAAAATATATAAAACAGTAGATTTTTTTAACTTGCTGCATGCAATAATGTTTTAACTTGTGCATGCTTGATGATAATTTGGGAATCAAAAGAGAAAGATCTACTATAGTATTTTCACATTATCCTGTCTGTACTGCCCTAATCAGTTTAAAAAGGAAAGCATCAAGGATATACAAAAATGCACAAAACTTATTCATTTCATTCATTGATTTTCTATCCTGACTGTTACCAAGGTTTCCCTAACACTGCTGAATTACTGGTATTTCAATGCAAAGAGAATATCCCAATGTAAACTAGCAGACAGACTGCTCACTGTCCATTTCTGGTTTCTAGAATAGTCTATTTCAGTAAAAACTGTTGTCTGTGTCCAATATTTTCAATGTTTAGTTATAATATTTCTAAAACAAACTAACAAATAAACAGGAGAGACTCTTGTATACATGTGTTCAAAGAGATTTCAATTAAAAATTGATGGCATTATTGATATTTTCAAAGATGGTGAATTATATCACATCTGTTTCTTGAAAACAATCAAGGGATTAAGTAAATAAAAGGAAAATAAAATATGTGTGATGAAGAATATCTTTAAATTCAAGGTCAATGGAGGTCTAAGAATGTCCTAAACCCAAGGTCTCATGTGACTAAGCATGTCTTTAAACCCAGGGTCTTACTGGGGACTAATAATGTTACAATAAATTGTCTTAGTTTCATAACGTCCTCAATCCCAAGGCCTTGGGCAGACTAAGCATGACCTAAACCCAAGATATTAGGGGTGACTAAGCATGACCTAAATCCAAGATCTTAGGGGTAATTAAGCATGACCTAAACCCAAGATATTAGGGGTGACTAAGAATGTCCTAAATCCAAGATCTTAGCGGTGACTAAGCATGACCTAAATCCAAGATCTTAGGGGTGACTAAGAATGTCCTAAACCCAAGATCTTAGCGGTGACTAAGCATGACCTAAACCCAAGATATTAGGGGTGACTAAGAATGTCCTAAATCCAAGATCTTAGCGGTGACTAAGCATGACCTAAACCCCAAGATCTTAGGAGTGACTAAGAATGCCCTAAACCCAAGGTCTTAGGGGTGAGTAAGCAGGTCCTAAACCCAAGGTCTTAGGGGTCAGTAAGCATGTCCTAAACCCAAGATCATAGGGGTCAGTAAGCATGTCCTAAACCCAAGGTCTTAGGGGTGAGTAAGCAGGTCCTAAACCCAAGATCATAGGGGTCAATAAGCAGCTCCTAAACCCTAGATCATAGCCTGTAGTCAACTGTAATATCATTATGCTTCTGCATAAAAACATTAGAGGTTTATCGCAACCATGATGACTTATGAATTTTCTTGTATTTTCAATGGCTAATATTAATCAAAATATCTTTGTAAAATACTTTATAAATCTAGATATGAGAAGCAGAAGAAATGTAAAAACATATCATCCATGCCAAACTCCTATGGAATCCATGTAACATTTTATCAAGAGGGTCACTTTACAATGATGCAAACTGTGACAAAACCAGATTGGTAAGGAACAGTTTTTACTATGATGTACTTATTATAGTCAGTCTTTAGACTTTTTAATGAACATTTTATTGATATAAATGACTGAGTAGTGTTTTACCTTAAATTTCAGATAAAAATTGAAAAATATCAATTTTAATAATAGTACAACCTCTAGAGAATGACCCCTATCACCCCACCACCAGTGGCCAATAAATCAGCCTGAATTATCCAGTACACTGAACAAACTGGGTCAAATACAAGTACAGACATTCTGTTTTGTCTTGAACAAGAGTTTAAGTGATCCCATTTCTTGCAGCCAAACATTTACAAGCCAACCTGATTCAAGCATTTTATATTTTTGGGAAAAGAACTCTTCCACAACCTTTGTTATCCTCTTTTTCAGCCAGCTGTTTTATGCTAGACATCAGAATGTCATCATAACCTAGGAATTCTTCTAGGAGAAATCTGCTAAAGGCATCTCCAAAACACTCATCCTTTGTTGGATCTGGAAGAAGATTGAAACAAGAGTTCTATGCAATATGCTGTCTTCCCTATGAATGGCATAATGATGACATAGGTATCTGCCTACACAGTCTGAGTAAATCCTATCATACTAGTAATGTTATACCAATATCCTGTCTTCCTATGAATGACATACTGATGACATACCTATCTGCCTACACAGTCTGAGAAAATCCTAACTTGCTAGTAATGTTATACCAATATGCTGTCTTCCCTGTGAATGGCATAATGATGACATACCTATCTGCTTACACGCTGTGAGAGAGTAAATAATAGTATATTAGTAATGTTATATCAATTTATTGTCTTGCCTGTTGTGACACACTTGTCTACATGCAATAATCTGTCTTCCCTATGAATGGCATCCATATGACATACCCATCTGCCATCATATCATGACAGTAAATCCTAGCATACTAGTAATGTTATACCAATATGCTGTCTTGCCTGTGAATGGCATACTGATGACATAACTATCTGCCTAACAGTCTGAGTAAATCCTATCATACTAGTAATGTTATACCAATATGCTGTCTTGCCTGTGAATGGCATACTGATGACATAACTATCTGCCTAACAGTCTGAGTAAATCCTATCATACTAGTAATGTTATACCAATATGCTGTCTTGCCTGTGAATGGCATACTGGCAATGTACCTTTCTGCTTATGTAGATGAGATAGAAAGAGTCCTAGCATACCAGTAATGCTACACCAAATGTTCAATAACCATTAATAAAAAATTTACCATTATTGAATTGCCCTTTTCAAAGTTGAGCTTGCCCCAAATATAATATCCCAACATGAGTAAAATAAGATAAAACATAAAGTATAGAATATTTTAAGGAAATTGCTTTATATTTAATTTTTGTTTTCTCTTTATCTCTGTTTACACATTAAATCATATGCCAACATTAAAGTCATAAACAAATGTAAATAATACATGTTGAGAGATATGTACATGAGAAAGAGTCAGAATGCAAATATAGCCAGACGATGTTCATGCATTTAGACTGAAAAATGGATATGTGGAAAGTGGTTTGATATAGCTAGACTGTAAGCGAGAAAGAGGGAGATGGATTTAGGATAAAGAAAGAGAGGGGGGAGGGAGGTTTTGGTAAAAGATCTTAAGTAAAAAATTAACCAATAACAACACAATGTTCATTTAATTTTAATATTTTAATATACAAAATTTTCTTAACCTACTTTTCCACTTAAGTTCAAAATGATCATGCAGATTTAAATATCCATTCAGTAAGAAAAGCAAAAGTTGATTCCACTAAAATATTCCATAAATATTAATGATTTAACTATGTTGCTGGGTTTTTTTTTAGGGGTTGTTGTGTCCATTCATGTCTGCTTCTGATTCCACAATGTCAATTATCATCTAGTTGTCTTAAAATTGGTAATATGCAACAAAGGCTGATTTCGAAGAATGATTTGATAACACTTATTTTTTCCATTTAGGTGTCTGCCACAGTAGGTATGTATACTGGTCTCTGTAATTATCATGTGAAGAACACATGATAAACACCACTTGTGTGTGCTACATTCATGTATCATTGCTCAAACTTTGAAGAAAATCTACCTGGAAGTTAATCATTGGAGACAAGCGACTTTTATTTCCAAACATATCTGTTAAAGAAGCAGTACAAGTCATGTTATTAACACTTAACTTGCCCTAAAATCAGCAATATGAATCAAAACAATCTTTCACAAGCTAATTATTCAAAGCTAGCAAGCTGACAAACAACCCAAAGCTATCTTGGGACATGAAAGTTGGCAAAACCTGGATGGGTACAAATATTTCAATAAAAACACAACTGATAAGACAATTATAAATATTAATTCCTACTTTGTCTCTTTCTCAATTTTTTTAACTTGCCTGGGGACAAGTGCCTTGTAAACTTGAACATGCCCAAGTCAAATCTGAGCCCGTCCAGAGAGTTGGGCTCATGGATTTGTAACTCCTTGTCACAAATCTCTGTGATGAAAACTTCTAACTCTAGGCTCTTGGAGGGAGTGACTTCTTCCCGACTTAAACCATGTCTTCCTATGAAAATTCTTCCTCCTGGCCCTTGGAGGGAGATATGACTTCTTGACTCAAACCATGTCTCCCTGTGATAACAGTTCTTCCTATTGGCCCTTGCAGATCTGCCAACCCGTCTCAGTAAGGCAGTTGATTTTTTTCCATAAGTTTGACCAGTTTTCAGTAAGGTGTAACAAAATATTATAAACTGCTTTTGTAAAGATGGAAAATGTAATTAAAAGTTTGTTATTCGGAACAAGCAGTGACGATAAACATTAAGTTCAACTGCAATGCTTGTAAAGTAGGTGTATACTTTATTTACCACTAGTACAGTGCACAAATTTTAGTTCCAAACCCTATGGAGCTCATTGGCTTGTTGCTATCTCTCAACCTGACATAATTCTTGGAAATCCTTTTTTCCATTTCACATGATGACGGCACTCACATCTCCCACCACAAGTCATACTCAAATTGGCATGTGATGTCCAATAAACATAACTGTGTCCCTTCCAGCTTTTATTCACAAGAATCTGAATATTCCTTCTTATTTTTCCCGTGTTGATCATTAACACTTTTCAAGAGGCTTATTTTCCTTTTTGTCTTAAAGATGCACTGCTTGCTGGATGCCATTTTTATAAAAAAAATTATATCATCAACAGTTTGATCATGCAGATGCTTCACATGAACAAATAGCTGCAGATTAAAGTATCTGATGTAATGCTGTAAAGTTAGTCTGGTTCCCTGACCAATTTCACTACTTCTAATATGAAACCCGGATCCAAATCAAGCACAGATGAACAAATTTTCTGGATTTTTTGGCAATGATCAATTTCCCGTAGTTTTGGCTTTTATGACATAAGTATGCATTTTACGGGTAATTTTCATAAGACTTACAGCAAATTCGTAATAGTTGGCAGGTCTGCCCTTGGTGGAAGAATTGGCTATTTCTTTAAATTATGACTTAGGTGAAGGTTCAGCCATGCCCAGAGAAATAAAAATCTTCATGTTAACTTAAATTTTTGTCTGGCTTAAGAAACACAGTTGTGTCCAGAAGTTGTATTACTACTGATTTTTTTATAAAAATGTTGAAAATTCGGATAAGGGCATCAGGAAAACTGGAGGATACAATTATACAGACTATGTATGGTATGTGTTACTGTTCACAGGCAAGACAAAAAGAATATAAAAATCCAACAGTAATAATAATCTGGAAAGTGATCTACCTTTCTAAAACATTGCAATTAAAGACAAAAAGTATCTCAGTATTACTATACTTCAAAATCAGATAAGCTATCAAATAACAAACACTTCCTGTTTTACAAAAAGAAAAACATCAAATGCAAAATGATAAAAACATTTCAAATTAATATGAAGTGTAATCCGAGAAGTCTGACTGGCTTGCTAAACTATTGCTTTTACAATGAAACTGGCCAGAGGAAGTTTTCATAAGTCAAAAAGTATCAAATTAAAAACATAATATGGATGGAATGACTTTGTCTCTCAGATGCAATGTAGAAAATAAATTCAGCATGGATCATAAATGAATCATTTGCTAACTTTTTAAAATTATTAACAAGAGTATTTTTAAATCCTAAAGAGGCAGGGGAAAAAAATCCACTACAAGTCTTGTTCTTTAGTAGAATTCAATTTCAGACTATACTGGAATTTCCATATGCCATCCTCTCCCCCAAAATTTGGAAATTTCCCTTCTTTCACAAAAAATCATTAAAAGTGATACCTGAATGGGATTTCCCTTCTCAACTTCAACACATACTCATTAAAAGTGATACATGTATGGGAATTTCCCTTCTCTGCTTCAACACATACTCATTAAAAGTGATACCTGTATGTGAATTTCCCTTCTCAGCTTCAACACATACTCAATTAAAGTGATATTTGCATGGGAATTTCCCTTCTCAGCTTCAGCACATACTCAATTAAAGTGATATCTGTAAGGCAATTTCCCTTCTCAGCTTCAACACATCTCATTAAAAGTGATATCTGTATGTATGTTGTAGTTACTGCTAATGCAAGTAAGACATGAAGACAAGCAAGTCAGGCTTACCCAGTGTTATCAGCATGACAGTAATGTTGAGGCGTTGTCTGGTCTTTGGGGAGAGTCTCAGAAAGCCATACTCCAAAGCATATTCCACTATGTACTTCTCTTCAGGCCACACTGAAATAACAATCAACAAACTAGGCATGTTTCCATGCAACGTGATTGTCCAGCAAACATTGCACTACTGAAGAAGGATACTATGAACAAACTACTAAATGAACAAGGGGACATAATTCTGTCAAATTTTGATGAACTTGTAGAAAATTAAAATGAACTTGGATCTTTTGAAAATAAGTCTTTGTACCAAATTTGATTTCAATCCTTGAATTCCTTCCAAAGTTACAAAGTGAAAATGAAATCTGTGACAAATTGGATGGGATCAGATGTAACATATTACGTCGGACATATATTTTAACTATTATATAGCCCATTCATAGAATATGGATGTGGAATACAAGCAAAATAAGAATACAGTTGCCATTAAGACAGGCCACAGGTAAAGCTAGTGGGCATTTTTAAGATGTCCACAGGTCATGCTATGCACTAATTCTCACAAAACAGTCATCTTTGACTGAGAAATTTTGCTTCAAAACACCAGGAAAGTGAAGCTGACTCCACCTTGACAAGAAATAGTGCCAACCAACTCCTCCATTTCCCCAAATTAACTCACAAGTTAAGATTTTACCACCAAACATACACATGTAAAACTCAGTGAATTAAACCAAAAGCTTTTACAATCCCAAAACAAAATACTGTAGTACTGTAGGAGTTTTGAAACTAAAAATTACAGAGAGATTAATTCTTGTATCAAATATTACACCTGGAAAAAGACCGTTGAAATTTGGCTTTATTGACACAGCTTTAACAATTTTTCTCATATCACTATGATGTCTGCAGTTTGGCAGTTTATAGCAATGTCTAGCACTGGGGCATCATGCCACAGCCATGTAGCTTCATGTCCCTCCCAGTCATATTATCTTGACATCAGATTGACCAGTCCTAACACTAACCTCTTAATGCTGAGCACCAAGCGAGGCAGCTGCTAATACCATTTTTATAAGTCTCTGGAATGACTTGGCAGGGGTTTGAGAAAGAAGCAGCACGATGGGTTAAATTACTTGGAATGTTTATTAATCACCTATGTTTTAAAATCAGGATAGAAAGGTTTTAATAAATTTGGATTAATTTAATACTATTTAACTTTCATAGCCAGTGGAACACCAGTTGCTGATAAATTTGTTCTTGCCATTAAGAAATCTTACCTGTAACTCACTCCTCCCTATTTTCCAATCACTGATCTCTATTTAGTACGATGTGAGAGGACACTTCACCAAATTTCAAGTCCTGTATGACCTGATGCCATCAAAATACTTGCCCATGCTACTAGCTCAAATGAAATAATCAACAACATTTATTGCGAGGGGAAAATGACATAAAATTCAGGTGCAGTTATGCCATGTCTTAATCTGCCATCACAGTAATTGCCATGGATTAAGAGTTATCCTGATGCCTTCTAATTTCTGCAACAAATTTTGGACACCCAAGTTTGATTCAAAATAAAAATCTCCCGACAAACATATTCTACAATTCTTTTTATGTCTGGGTGAACACTTCTCAGAAAAACCATCTCAGTACTCAAAGTGAGTATTACTGCTGTAATTACATATGCAAAAAGTGTACCTAACTACAAACTGATTGAAGATGCTGATTTGAACCAATGACTAGAGCACATGCTAAACTCAAATAAATACAGTACCCAAAATATTTTAACCATCCATATAATAATCATGTACCATATATACTCCCTTTAGGTCGAGTCCAACTGCAAAGTAAAGAGACCCAGATCTGCCACTGTATAATGCACCAACAGATCTGTCTATGCAGTTTGCAAGCAGTAATTAGCAGAACAAAAGAATACAGACTCTGATCTGCTGGTGCATTATGCAATGGCAGATCAGGGTCTATGTTATTTGCAGTTGAATTCGACTTATAAGTAAATATATATGGTAAATTTATCCTAGTTTTTTTAGTTTGATTATTCATAACTTATGGACATGTTTATACAAGTCTGTAGAAATGTGTGGCACAATGCCCAGTCAAAAAACATCCCCAAGAATAAAATGCAACCAGCTTGTAAGATATGCTCATCTGTGTGGCATAATACTAGGGCATAACCGACTTTTGATCCGGAAATCGGATTCCACCGGATAGTATGAACTTCCGATTAATCGGAGTCGGACAAGGCGGGAACGACCGATTCGGATAATAAAAATAATAAAGTTGAATTTCTATAGCACCCTGTCTAACACTGCGTGTCATTCGATAGTGCGTTAATAAAGTTAAATAAGAATTCAGAAAAGTCCAATATGGTCAACACAATGGGGTGAAACGATAATACTTGAGTTAGACCGAAAGATTTAAATTTATTAAAATATATAATACAGTCCTACCCGTTTATGTCAACATCCTCAATAATGAAGGCATAATATTGAATACATTGACACATGCTAATGAGGTATTAAAAGAAAATGATTCTGCAAGAGGCCAACTTTATAGGACCATACAAAAGCCTGTTTTATTTTTATTTGACCGCGACATTAAAGCATGGCGGCAAGATCAACTAATTGTTGAATAAAGTACAGGATGGAACTGGCCGCTTGCCGACATAAATGATTAAGGTGGGAAAATAAAAGCCTGGCAGCAAGATCAACTAATTGTTGAACAAAGAATGGGTCGGAACTGGCAAAAAAATAAAAAATTTCATGGATTCTTTGTGGCTTTGAACTTCGTTGCATTTTGCTATAGTCCTGCCATATCCTTCCCCTTGTGACATCGGTGTGATATGCAAAACGTGTGTAACACGGTTTAAAAAGTTGATTTGAAAAACCTTTTAATTTAGCATTTCCGATTAATTGAATCGTATCCGGAATCGGAAAAATTTCATGCCCAAAATCCGGAATCGGAAATCAGTAGAAAAATGCTAATCGGTTATGCCCTACATAATACCCAAATATGAAAAACCTGAGAATAAAATGCAAGCTGCTTAAATGTAAGATATGCTCATCTGTGAGGCACAATACAAACACAAACAAAAAAAAAAAAACCAAGAATAAAATGCAAGCAGTTCAGATCTGGTCACAATACCCCCACCCCCCACAAAACAAGAATTAAATACAACCATCTTATATGAAGGATATGTTCATCTGTGATTGATGGGCATCTAAAACCTTGCCATAAAAATTGAATAACTTTGAGAGCAGACTTTCTGATTTTCCTTAAAGGCAAACATATTTTATATGGGTTGTCTACCTTACAGATAATTACATAGTACAAAACGTCTTGTCTACATTTACAGATAATTACATAGTACAAAATTCTTGTCTACCTAAAAGACCATTACATGGTATAGAATTTACATCTAGCTTTCATATAGCCTAAGCAATTGCTGATTTTACTGGGGTGGAATCAACAAAGCCTAATTATTCTTAGTAAAAAAACTTCTTGTCAACATTATAGATAATTACATAGTACAAAACCTCTTGTCTACCTTACAGATAATTACATAGTACAAAACCTCTTGTCTACCTTACAGATAATTACATAGTACAAAACCTCTTGTCTACCTTACAGATAATTACATAGTACAAAACTTATCTACCTTACAGATAATTACATAGTACAAAACTTTTTGTCTAGCTTCATATGATTTTACTGGGATGGAATCGATAAAGCCTAATTATTCTTTGATGGGGGGGGGGATTTCCTAAAGTCTAATCAATCTTTGGCTTTATGGAGTGGATTTCATAGAGTCTAATCAATCTTTGGTTTTTGGGGTCATGGATTTCATATAGCTTAATCAATCTTTGATCTTTTGTGCTCAATTTCATAAAGCTTACTCATTCTTTGATTTTCTGGTGTGGGGTGAGATTTCATAAATCCTCTTAATTCACCGATATTTGGGGGATAATTTCATATAGCTCAATCTGTGATTTTTGGGGGGATAATTTCATATAGCCCAATCTGTGATTTTTTGGGGTTGATGTCATTCAGCTTAATAAATCTTGGATTTCTGAGGGTGGAATTCATAAAGCCTAATCAATCTTGGATTTCTGGGGGTAGGTGGGGTGGATTTCATAAAGCCTAATCAATCTTAGTTTTTTGGGGTGGTGGATTTCATATAGCCTAAATCATCTTTGATTTTTTGTGTTGGATTTTATAAAACCTAATCAATCTTTGATTTTTTGTGTTGGATTTTATAAAACCTAATCACTCATTGATCTTTTTTGTTTGATTTTATATAACCCAATCTGTGATTTTTAGGGTGGATTTCATAAAGCCAAATCAATGTGATTTTTTGGGGTGGATTTCATATAGCCTCATCTTTGATTTTTTTTGGGTGGATTTAATATGAAACTGCAATAGTACTACAGATTCATAAAGACATATTTTTTTAAATGTAGTTTAACCAGCAATGGTGACCAAACTGGTATTTTACCATCACAGACTTACCAACTTTGGCCAGCATTTCTAGCTCAGTAAGGGTGTCTCTCAGGGGTTCAATGGATCCTGATCTTGAATCTGCGTTACCAGACTCTCCCCCCATTGTGTCATTCACACTCTCTACTTCTCCTTCCAATCCAGCACCATGTATGTCAATGTCTCCTGCTGTTTATTATAAGTATTAGTATTAGTAGTAGTAGTAGTATCATCATCAGCATTATTATTATTCTTATTATTATTATTAATAGCATAGTACACCACTTCTTCAATAACTCGCAAACCTGCTTATAATGTGGGGTCAGGGATGGATCCCATTTTTTTGACCAGAAAATACCAAAAACTGATCCTCATTTGTTGAACTTGATGAAAATCGCATTCAAAATTGGTAATGGAAACTTTGATGTATCACCCGTTTTATCATCAAAACAGTAGATAGGACCTGGAAATATTATTCAACATTATGAAATATCAACTTTTAATGAGATGTCATAAAACTCTGTTACATTTTCTTTTCAAACGACATTCTTAGAACATCGCAATTAATGATATTCAAGGACATTTTGATCAATGAAAATGTCACTTACGCCTAGTGGGGGCCGTACTTTATTAAATAAATATCAATTAAATGACTTTTTTTATCAACTGAAATTTGTGTTCTAGTTCTATCTTTTGGTTCCTTTTAAGTGTAATAATTATAAATGCAATGTTTCCTCTTGTAATTAAATGTAAAATGTGTCAATCTACTGTAACAGCTATGTCCGCGAACATTTCTCTGAGAACCGAATTAAGTGCCTAATGTGTTTTTATATCGGACTAGCAGAAGCATTTGTTTTATTGGTGCACTAAATAAAAAGAGGGCCTCCTTTTCTATTATCATATTAATTATGCCTTTTGAATCAAATAAAGGAGGTGGAATAAAAAAAAGTTAAGACATACAAATCCTATATGCTTAAGAACCAGTGGCCCCAGCCATATGTCAGGTAACTCATTTCAGTTGATCAGTCGAACACTGTTCTAAATTTTATTGTGTACATAATCCAATTAAACTACAGTGATCACCCTCATAAGTGCCTTGGCACCAACGAATTTGTGTTCAATAGAACCCTTCAATAAAGGCCACCCTGCTAACGCAACCAACAGCCACCATATTAGTGCATAAATGTAACATTTACCTCTCACAAGCAGCCACATTTTATTATTAATTTGTCCAGAACAAATATTTAATTAGGGTGAGGTAAGTAACCTGATTATCTTTCCCAATGTATGTTTGCAGATGACAGGTTTTCATTACTGAAAGAAGTGTTTGCTAAAGTACATGCACCACTAAGGTTATTATTATTTCATGAATGCCAACATTTGCAGGAAATGGGGTCAGCATTGTTTTGATACAGCTTTGGGTTTCACACAGATTTTTTTTTTAATTCTTGATTACAACCAATGTAATTGTCAAGACCACAACATGGTCAGATAGGCTAAAAATAGATCTTGTGGATAAACACATACACACACACACGCATAAAGAGAAACATTGATATTAAACAAAACATGGTAAATGACAAAGTAAAAATAATCATGTGACAGTTCATGTATCACTTCCTGTATAATAAGGCATTTCATTTACAAATATTTCGTCTGCAAAATTAAATTGGAATATAGTACGATTAGCCACATATGAATAAATCAATACAAAACTTTAACATGTCATCATGTAAACAAATATATAATACTTTAGAAGAAAAATAAAAGTAATTCGACTTGATGACAATGGGGAGAGTTCACATGACGAGAAATGTATGTTGGGAAGACTGAAATAAACAAGAGCGTAAAAAATAAGAACATTCTGCAGCAGTGAGAAAATAGAGTAAATGAAAAGAGAATTATTTTAAATACGAAACAGCAGATGTACCAAGACTTAAATAACGTTTTTGAATGGTTTTGTCATGTGCATGCCATCAATACCCCACTCTCAATTCACGCATAAGAATACAAACTATTAATTTATGTTTGCTTGAAATAAATCTGTTTTTAAGACAAGATCATTTAATAATTAATGCTAATTTTAAATGAAGATATTAACTGCTTTAAGTTATATGTAGCTTTCCTACTATATACACATATACATACACATCTCACAAATACAGTCCCCCTCTGGAAAGGCCACCCATCTTATAAGATCACTTTCCCAGTGCAGAAAGGGTGGCCATATATAAGGGGGACCACTGTACTTTAAAGTAACCTACTCAACAATAAGTGTGATTAAAGACAGCAAGGCAACCAAGCGAAACAAGTACTTTGTAAAATAAGGAGCTTTGTTTCATAGATACTGACAGACCATTGTGGGAAAAATGAGTTTCAGAGATTTCCTGAATTCACACATAGAGATATCCTCAAGGATGATAGGAAGTTTCACTATTACTTGCAATGAAATCACAGCATCAATATTTTACTAATTGAAAACTACAAAAAACTGAGTTTCAACATAGACAATTGTCTCATGAAATAAATGTGTTTTTGATAAAAAGGAATTTTGTTTGGTAGTGTATCAACAGTTAGTCTGGTTCCCTGCTTTATAAACTCTTAGTTTTGCAAAATACTATTATACATCACTCTGAAAACCAGACCAATGAACAATACAAGCCATAATATAATACATGAATGTTTTTGCATACTGTGTTTGGTTCTTGAAACCATTTGGAATCATATTATCAATCTTCCAGATGTTGGACATTTTGAAAATAAATGTAATTTTTTAGAGAATAGTGAACAACTTCATCAGAAAAAGTGCTTTACTGACAATTTTTCTCGACTCAATTATAAAACGAGTACTCAGCCATTAAACAGCCCAGTTCACCCTCCAACCAGACTGTTTTCTGGATGTCTAGTGGATTTCTTTAGAGGTCCCTCAGCAACTAGTGGCTTCGCTTATAGTGGTGTCTGTGTTTTTGGACCCCAATGTGCGCGAATTATCGAGGGAGAGGTTTAATATTATTGTATGTGGCTTCTGCTATAAAAACCTTGGGATTATGAATTCCTGAATATAGTATACACTCCCTTTAAGCCCCATAACATGCACATGAGACTATATGTATATTATTAAAAAAAAATGTTACACATCCAAAAAATTTACTACAATTGTGGACTTTCATCCATTTCTTCCACATAGACAGTGCACACAATTTCTGCAAGTTCATTAACTTTCATGGGGTACCAATTTTCAGGTTTCAAGGATGTTACACACCACAAAATTAAACATACAATGAATGTGGTACAAACAGTAAGGCTGCTTGTTTCCACATTTAAATAAACCATAAACATCAATGAATTTACAATATATGAAAGCATACAAAGATTGCTTTTTCAAATGTACTTTTTATCACTTCCTAGATTAACTAATGAAATCAATCTCTCTCTCGCTCTCTCAGAGGTATTTTGTTCTTTACATTTTTTAACTGTGTAATAATTGTTATATTTGACTACATACTGTATTTAACTCATCTCATTGTTGTATGATACTAATACTGTAAATACTCTAACCAGCAAGCTGTGGATAAAGCATTTGTCTCATGACTTAATAGTACAGGTTTGATTCCCATTACTGATCAGCTCAAAGTGGCAGCTGTTGTATGCTTTGGCAAGGTACTTTACTTGACTTGGTAAATTGGCAAGGCCGCTGCTGTATGCTTTGGCAAGGCACTTTACTTGACTTGGTAAAACTTGGTAAATTGGCAAGGATCTTTATTAGTGTTAGTACCTTCAAGTGTTGATGTGCCGTAAAACACCAAAAACCAAACTAAAGTAATTTAACCAACCAGCTTTTCCTGGATCCAAATGTCCCCCTAAATGAGAGTCTGTGGTAGAGCTGTTTCTGAAAGTCCCATTCACAACCCCATCTTCCTCTGCTGTATCTGTGTCCACACCATCTGGGTCCTCACTGCTTTGCCCCGATTCCCCATTTGCATCCTCAGACTGCAAATACTCTCCATCAAGCAAACTTTCCAAGAAATGTACATTGAAATCAGAGTATTCTTTCTCATAGGAGTTTACGATGCTGTAATTTTCCGAAGCATTACGCACTATCTCCACTCGGAGTATGCCATGCCGTGGCCATGTTTTCTGTACATGCTGAAGGCAATTTATTGGAGAGCGGGCAAATACAATATGTATGTAAGCTAGTATACCCAGCACTATAATTGCCTGAAAAAAGAAAAACGGCTGATATGTTAGTTGCAATAACCCAGCTATGCTATAAATTTCAAGATTACATACAACAGTTTTAAAGTGCAGACAAATGCATAAACTGAACATAATCACTGAAACAAAACATAGGTCACTTATACCTACTTTTGCCTATGGTGAATAGTACTCATCAAGATGAAAAAAAACACACGTAGAGTTTGATTCCTATACATTCTGAGAAACTGAGGTTAATGTAACATTAATATAACAAATTAATGCAATGATTGAAACAAAGTATGTCACTGTAATAAGCAGTAACTCTACAATGAATACACCCATCTAGTGTCATCACTCTATATACAGCAGTCTGAGAAACCTTCTAAATGCAAAAACTAAAAGTTGACACCTATGCTAATAATGATTACAATGGCATCTCTATGCATAATGCAGTTCTGAGAAACTGTTCTAAATGTAAAAACTGTATGCTGACACCTATGCAAATGGTGATGACATTGGTATCCATAAATAGAGTGACCTAGTCGACACCCTCCATGATAAAAACTACGGGCTAAAAGTACTCCTATGAATATTTAATTGTACTGTGTGCCTGACCTTTGTCCATGATTGAGGATAGTTTTTAATATGTGTGTGTGTGTACCTGATTTTTGTCATGTTTGTAAGATATAAATATGTTGTTTACTGGTATCTGAGTTCAAGGTCTAGTCTTATTTACTAACTTAACATGTTCTGGAAGTAAACTTGTGGCCCTCATCCCGGTCATTTTAATGTCTTAGGCTTTTATATAAGGTTGTGGTAAGCAAAATTATTCATTCCTACTTTAATATCAGTCCGTGGAATCACTTTTAGTAGTGTTCATATGTTATTTGAGAGAAATCATGTATTTAAATTAATCATTGGCATTACAAAGTGATCACTGACTTCCTGGACTAAAACACTATTTGGGGATTATTGTGAATTCACTCAAAGATGTTCTGGATTATATCACTGTGATACATCAAGAATGTTGGTATATCAACCAGTTCAAGACATTCAATATTGGAATTCATTCAGAACACTATAATTCTTTTTGTGACAGAACATTTAGGATTATTTGGGATTTTATATGCAATACTGTAAGTTCCTTTTAAATTTTCACTTTGTATTCCAGGGAAATAAATTGTATGTCGACTTTTACAAAACTTGCTGGGTTTGGCTTCTTTCTGTTACATAGTTTTAGACCACAGAGCAATAACTGTCAGAAATCTCGCTAGAATTTTAAAACAAGGAGTCCAGGACTCCCAGTTTGGTAAAAATAGGAGTCCCACCATCAAAAGTTACAGTCCCTTCTTTCCTACAGAATCAACACAGATGTGAATGCATCTATTTTTAGATGGAGAGGTTTCCGTAATGTAATCACTCACTTTAATATAGCTTCATTACAACAGTCCATTGACAGGATTGCACATTTATGGTTTATTTATTTGTCTACATCCTTGTAGTAATTTTAGGCAATGGTTAAATAGCATCTGATCTGCTGTTTTTTCCCCATATTTTTGCAAATACGTGTCAAGTCAGAAAACAGCTTAGACCTTAAAGCACATCTCACGAATTTCACAACATAGCATTGTCCTCTATGTTTCTGACCTACATAATTTGCAGTTTAAAGTTAAATTTTTAAAAAATAATACCTTGGCTTTGCTTTCAATGATTTGTATATTTTTCTGAAAATATCTGCCCGATGATGTACGAAAACAGGCAATCTAATAAACTGGTACATCCCAGACTTAGCGAAGTCCGCCAGTATCTCCCTTTAGGCCTACTGGTTCACTTACAGTTTCAAACTAATTTTATGACCAAATAGTGTACAAGAGGCAGTTAATATATATCCAGATCACCGATTGTGATCTTAAAAAACATGTTTGTATGTTTTATCCTCAAAGAATATCATGCAGGAAATTGCTACCTTACTCAAAAAAGGGTTAATGGTCAATCAGCTATCAAAACATATGCTTGTGAATGGGCAGGAGTTTGTTCGTCAACGTAACTGATATCAAAACTTGGCCTAGCTACTGATCTACTGATGAATACATTTCGCTAAAAACACTAGAACTAACTGGGCTAAGGCGAGGGGCATTTAAAAAAAAAGTATGGTCAGTCAATGTACCTCTTAAATAGCTCTTATTCGTCCATCAGAGTGATACTGAATTTTGTCCATCCAAGTAAGTATTTATTCCAAACACTAAGCTAGGCATCACACTTTCTTACACTTAACTACTGTCCTATCCGAACTATCAATTCTAGCAGCTTTAGCACTCTTCTGAATCTCGTTACAATCTTCGTAAGTTTGCCGTTTAACCCCAAAATACTTATCCAAATTTACAAATGGCATTTTGTCTAAGTCTCAACATGTCTTGATTCTTGTGCACTACTTATTCCGATACATTCGGAAATGAACACAATAACAAAAGCTAAAGTTGTTTATTTGATGTACTTTTATAGATGATCACATGTACATCTCTGGGTCTTTCTGACTCTGAATTCAATCACTGTAAACATCAGTACATTTTCCCACCCGGCCGCCAGTCAAAGCCTTTCAACTGGCTGCCCAGCTATTACATCATGTTCTTTTTGATGTACTCTTATAATGGCAACATGTATGTACATCAAGGGGTCTTTCAGTCACTGAATTCTGTCATTGTAAATATCAGCACAGCTAACTGATCAACACATTTCCCACAAAGCAAGTGGCTGAAGCAGGACTGGCAAGTCTTTGAATTTTGCCCCACACCTATTACATGCGTACAGAGGACTCCCACCTTGGCATCCAAATACGCGTAATTAAGCGTTTCCGAGATCTCTGAACTGTACTGACATAGTTTATTTAACTGAGAATGATCAAATCCAAATTTAAAAGGCAAAGAATACAACTTGGATGGATAAAGAGTGTAAAGAGATAAAGTTTTTTATTATTATTGTTGTTATTATTATTATTTCTTTACCTTTAGAAGCAATGCACATTCCAGAAGCCTCCTAACTGGTTTTGGGAAGGCTTTAGCATAACCCAGTGCTATCCGGTAGAATAGTGCATGAAAGAGCCTGTCTCGAACATTGAGCAGTGGATTATTCTGCTGACCATGTCCCCGGACAATGTTCCTTGGTTGTGGATCATTATTATTATTATTGTTCTCGATGTTGTTGTTCATAATCCACTGTAAATGTATCCTCTTGTCAAGGTTCAATTTTAAACTATTGTGCGTAAATGTCAAATCTGAAAAAAGAAAAATATTCTTGAATTTAATATTTTCTTTTCAATATTGGAATACGCATTGGTTTAAAAGTTTGTCGTTGTTGTTGTTGTGGGGTTTAACACCATTTTTCAGCACACAACAGGCTATGCATGGTGGCCAGTATTAATGGTGGAGGAAGAACCGAGGAAACCCAGGGAAGAACCAAAGACCCACGAGAAGCTACTGGCATGCTTTTTCACATACCCACATTGGCCGAATCCTAGACTCAAACCCACACAGACAGATGTGAGATGGCAGTGATCCGTAACGGAGAGCACTTTAGACCACTCAGCCACTCAGGGCCCCCATTGGTTTAAAAGAAAAGAAAAGTACCTTCAACTGACTGACAATCTACTGGTAAAAAGAATTTCCATATATTCAAGGTATGATCACTTCTTCCTTTAAACTGCCAAGTGTCGAAACCATCTCAGATACTGTTCAGCAATATTAAGATTAAAATTAGTTGCTGTGGTGGAAATGTTAGATTTCATATTGGCACCATTTTTGTTTACGACCAACAAGACATCATAAGAAATCTTTAATTGCAAAACCCATGCTGATATGCCTTACAAATCCCTTCTTTGAACTATACAGACAGCTCAGAGATGCCAAGTCTCTCTAATTGATATGTCTTCTCTCTTATACCCAATGGGACATGAGATATACTGGCAAGGATTGATTATATCCAATACAAAAATAAATCACAAGTGACAACATTATTTCAGTAGGACAGCTATGAAATAAGGTTAGTTCAAGTTTCCTCTGACTTCTCCTACCCCATGTAAGATACTTAGATAGTTATGTTGCCCACGGTGGGAGGTCTGAGCATGTTCCATAATGAATTGCCGGGATTCACTAAAATTGTGCTATAGTGGCATAGGGTAGCCACTTAATAACAGACATAGCAATGTTAAATCACGTTACATCAAGCACTACCAACAAGACAAAACTGCCACTTACTAAAGTGTTTACAAACTGGTCCTTGTACTTACCCATTTCTGACAAGACAACCCTCTAATTGAAGCTGAATCCAATTTTAAATGTGTTCTTTAATTTGAAAATGATTCGACAAGGCAAACAAATTTACGGAGACCTTTCCAAAGCTGTCATAAAGGAAACCTGAATATGCAGTTTGAATATGTGATGTACACATAATGATTTTAATGGCAGGGCTTTATTAAGTCAATGTCCCTCACTGTAAAGTCCCTCTGCATGCATCAACTGTCTTGTGAAATTCAACCAATTATAAATGATAATGGCTAAAAAATGATGTGACATTAAACAAAGATGTAAAAGTATATGGAAACAAAATTTTTTGCATGGCTTGTATGGCCATACCATGCACTATCAAACAGAAATTGAACTGACTTGCTACGTTACTATTTGTTTTTTCTTTGTGCTAACAATGGAAAAATATTCAGGAACTTTGAAGCTGAGTATCAAAATTAGGAACTCAATTGTTATTGAAATATTAAACATCCATATTATTTTTAGAAATCTGTGGTTCTTGGTTACGTCTTCTTACTTGAATGGTGTATATTAACTTTAGCAATGAAAACACCAATAAAGTATTTTTACCACAAAGCCTCATTCCCAAGTTTGAAGTTAGTTTCCATCCACCTCTATTTTGGTTAAACCACGATAACAGTTAATGGAATTTGTTCAAAGAATGTATGTTCTTGTCTATATTATCATAAAACTTTCAACTGTAATACAGTATGATCGCAATTTATGTGATCTCAATTTATGCGAATTTAAAATAATCCAAGATGGGAAAAAATGGGAAAAAGATCGCTACTATTGAGATACCTGTCTCATACATATAGATTGTGCCACCGTTGCATGCAAACATTACCCATAATGTCCAGCTCTTATGCCCCCCCTCCCACCATTTTGTTTATGTGGCCTCCATGCTGCAAACATACATGTATAAATGGTTTATTCCAGTACAATTTTGGAACGTTATTAGTGATGGCATCTAATAGACAAGCAAGTGATAGTCCAAAGAGACCAAGGAAGACTATTCTTTAGAGGTCAAACTTGAAGTAGTGAAAAGGTATAAAGCTGGTCAGAGTACCGCCATGATAAAGCATGCTTTGAACCTTAGTGAAAGTACATGTAGAATGCAGCTTTCGTTTTTTAATTACATGTACATATGTTCTATTGATTAAAATTCATAATTTCATGTTTTTATTTTATATTTCCAGCATTTTAAGTTCGTTTCCCTATGCTTTTTATGAAAACTTTTATTATTATTTTTTTTATTTTAATCTACTTTGCAGAAGCATCCTCTAATTTTAATATACTGAATTTATAAGAAAATGATCTCAATTTACACGAATCTCAAATTATGTATGCACTTTGAATGGCTTCAGAGAGCTACTATAAACAGGTTCACAAATGGCAGTCATGTGACAATGAACGGTATCCCAGGTTCCTGAGCTTATGACAGTGTTTCAGAAGGTTTAGACTCAGCCATGGTCAGCTGTTTCCAAGCTTGCTTGAATATCAGGACAATTCATAAAATGTTGCATTAGCAAATGACCACAGTATTTAGGTGCAAGATTCCTGTTAATAACTGAATGTAAATGTGATCTATTATTTCTTTTCAACATTTCAAAAATATTCTGGTTCTTTGATTCCAGGAAGGATGATATGCAATGCAATCATCAACAGGTAAAGCCATTTTTCTAACACAGTTAAGCCTTGACTGATCTGCAGCTGATGATTCTTGTGAAGCATGTTTCATCACAACACTGGGGAAAGGGGATTAGCTTGCACTGCATCGAACCCACACATGAATCAAAGCCAGTAATTGAGATTCTTAATATTAGTCAATCTTTCCTCACAATAAGGCCTAACTATTAATAGTGCTGAAACGATTAATCAATATTTCAATACTTTTCCCATATCAATACAAGAGATGAAAAATTAATACAAAATGATACTTACCCTATACAAGTTACTTGAATGTTCAGTAGTCGTTGTCTGCTTCTTTATTCAAATGCAAATACATCTGAGATAGCCATAGCAGGCAAAAGCACTCATTTCTGTGAGTAAAAAAGAAAAACTATTGACAACACCCACTCGCCTTCTAAATGTTAACAAAGAGGGACTATATAACTTGTATGGTTCAAAATCTATAACAAAAACCCATCCCATGATAACTGATTTATCCTGCCAGCATATTCAGCCAGTGATAATATATATCAATGTAAAGGCATTCCAGATTTGTTTTTCCCATATCAGATTTAAGTACTTTACTGTTCACCATTAAATAATCATATTTATGCAAAGTTTTATCTGTTACTTTCTATCTGGTCTATGGGGGGGCCCCCCGAGTGGCAGAGTGGTCTAAAGCGTTTTCCTTTACAGATCATTGCTCTCCGTTACGGAACATTGCCATCTCACCTCTGTCTGCGTGGGTTCGAGTCTCGGATTAGGTCAATATGGATATGTGAGAAAGCTTGCCAGTAGCTTCTCGTGGGTTGGTGGTTCTTTCTGGGGTTTTCCTGGGTTCTTCCTCCACCATTAATACTGGCTGCCACATATAGCCTATTGTGTGATGAAAAATGGTGTTAAACCACACAACACCTATCTGGTCTACCTGGATTGAATTTTTAAACACTACTGGTGTGTCACACACTAAAATGTTATAATCAATTCTGATTGGTGGTTGTTGTTTGATAAAGTCCAGGGTAAAACAATAACCACCAATCAGAACTAACTGTAGCTGGTTCTCAACAAGATACACTTGATGTATTGGTATGCAAACTTAATCCAAACAGATACAAAAACAATGTAATAAAGTATAATTTCTAATAGCTACCTACAACAGAATTTAAATCCAGTTACATCACAACATTAATAAAATATGAAATTTCTTTTTATTGCCATTAAAATTTGCTGGGTCTGCATGTAATAATAGGGCTGCTTGTGGAATGGTAAACAAAGCTACTTTGCCTTTATGTAGCCAACATTCCAGTAATGATGCCCATCTTAAATGCTTTCAAGCATTCCTGTAATGATGCCCATCTTAAATGCTTTCAAGCATTCCCGTTTTCTTCACTAACCCAGGATAATGAAACAACTTTTATTGCAGTCCAATATTTTATTCCTTGGTTACTTTTTTAAAAATTTTCTCAAATCCTGGCTGTGGCAGAGAACAATACAAGACACAGTTTAGTGGTAGATGATCTGTATACATGCATTAAAAGTTCACATCGGTGATTGATTTAGAGGATTATTAATTAGCAGAGTGTGTTTGGAACACTGTTGCCAGCATATCCAGTACCTTCAGAAAATAATACATGACACAAAATAATTTGTTGTAGGTTCATTGAATTATATATTATGTATAGCGATATTCTATGTTTAAATTTTGTCTATGATTGCGGACTGTATTTAAGATAATAATTTGTGAACAATGTGTTTATTTGGATTTTAGTTCAGGACATTGGTTTTCCCTTTGGAATAAAATGGTCTACTGGAGTTTTGTCAAGTTAATTGCTAAAATTTAAGTAAACAAACCCAACATTTGAGGGACATTTCCACTGGAAGTCCATGGCATTTTGTTGTTATAAGACACATAACAGTCTATATATAAGGAGGAACAAATAAACAATGATTAGGTCCTATTTTAGTAACGGAATTTGTGGAATAAATTTTAATTGTATTCAGATATAATTTGAGAGGAATTATTTATTCAAATTAATTGTTAATGTGCTCATTGACATTTGTGACTAAAACATTAGTTCGCGATTTCTGTGAATTCATTAGAAGATTCTGGATCATATCACTGCGATACATCACAACTAATGGGACACTGGCACTTTCAAGATTACTGATACAATAGCACATTCAAGATTGGAATTCATTCAGAACACCTCTGTAATTCATTTGGATTACTTTATTTTTCCGGGCTTGCAATAGAACTTACATGATTATTTTTTATTTAATTCACAATATTGTATTTTCCTTTAAATTTTTACCTTGTATTCTAGGGAAATAATTTACTAAGTTAAGACTATAGGGTCACAACAATGTAAATAATACCCTTTCATTTTTATAATCTGAAGGGTGTCTGGTTAATCGCTTTGCCACTAGCAGCGGGAAGTGGGTTGAGTATGTATTTTTAGCCCAGAAACATGATTTTTATAACAGTTAAACCCAAAAATTATATCTGATTGCTGAAGTCAAAAGATCTAATGTTCCTTATTACAATATACACTTATCAGAGGAATGCAAATGCAAACAGCACATATCCTGACCTGCCATCAAATAATACACCAGTAGATCTGAGTCTGTGCAGTTTGTTAGGAATAATCATTTGAACAAACAGCATAGACCATCATCTGCAGGTTCATTATGCTACGGCAGATCAGAGTCTTCGCTGGTTGCAGTTTGACTCAACTTATAAGAAAGTACGTACAGTATGCAAATGTAACTCGGACTGTAAATATAATCTATGTCTAAAGGAGGAACTAACAAGAATTGCATGTGGTCAAACAGAACCTAAAGGGTAATATGTGTGTGTGATTTGGATTTTTAACGTAGCTTTAACAATTTTTCAGTCATATCATTACGATGTCTGCAGTGTGACAGTTTATAGTGATGTCTAGCATGGGGCATCATGCCGCAGACATGTAACAAGATATCCCACCCAGTTACATTATCTTGACACCAGGCCGATCAGTCCTAACACTAACCTCTTAATGCTGAGCGCCAAGCAAGGCAGCTGTAAGTACCATAGGGGTTCAGAAGCAACAGTTTCTTCAATTGGTGTCCATTTTTAGAATATTATAATGTACTACCTTTAAATGGCAAATATTCACTTTATTTGAATCCTCATCCCTATTCCTCTGGAAGGTCATACAAAAAAATCAATGTTATATTATGTAGACGTTTTTGGATGAGGTCAAATGAAAGGTGTGATCCATTACAAACCAGACTGAATGCCTTTCAATGAAATGTAACAATAAAAGCAGCATGTATTGGAAACAAATTCATACTACCCTATTAGTTGCTATGATAGACCCAAGATCCTCTTTTATTGACCCTTTTTAATATATGGACAACATGACAAAAGTCTAAAGGGATCAATAGTTTTTGTCTGTAAAGTTTTTGAAGACAATTTTAATTTGCAAAGCATTCAATAATCAGGATTGAACAGACTCTGGTTAAAATATCTTAGTATTAAATTTTAGAACAATAATTAATCTGAGTAACTGTGCAAACATGGCCACAGACTTTCGGCAATTATATTTTTTCCAGCCTGAAGTAAACCAACAAGATGTCCTCCACCTTCTTTTCTGACATGACTAAGGTGAAGAACAAATGTATAAGATTCATCCTGGGGAGTCGGCTTTGTTATTCAGGTGGATTATCTGGCAGCTCACTACTAATCAATACATTCATTATGACTGACCTTTGTATGCCGAGGATAAGTATAATAACATTAGCATTATGTCCCTTTGACCAAACACTTTTACTATTAATTCCTATAAGAACAAAATACCTCTGTATTTTGTGTCTATTGACTCTGGATTTGAACTGCTGACACATACATGGAAACCAGCAACACTACAAAGAGGGTTCCTAGAATTACAGGAACAAACCAAAACAAAGCAAATTACTGGAACAAAAATGATATTAATGGGAAGATCGGAAAAATAATCTTAATAATCACAGAATTAAAATGTTTCAAACTTTTTGTTGTTTTCAAGAAATTATTAAAAACACCTAATTACGCTCAAAAGTTATATCGAAATACATATTGTATATATCAGTGTAGATGTGGAAATTATAATTTGTAGTACTTTGAATTATAAAGAGAAAAACTGACTTTAAGTAATTTTAATACTGATTAATTACTTTTTTCCTATTTATAGCATAATTCACATAATGATGTCACTTTGTTGTACTTGACTGGAAAGGTCTGATAAACTGCAAATAGTAGTAATACATACACAGAATGGTGATGTGACAGTAAATTATATATTTATCAATATTATATTTTAATAATTGTTTCTACACGAGTGTGTGTGTGTGAATAGGATTTTTAACACAACTTTAAAAAAATTTCAGTCATATCACTACAATGTCCGCATTGTGACAGTTTATAGTAATGTCCAGCACTGGGGCATAATGCCGCAGACATGTAGCATGATGTCCCACCCAGTCGCATTATCCCAACACCAGGCCGACCAGTCCTAACACTAGCCTCTTAATGCCGAGTGCTTAGCGAGGCAGCTGTTATTATCATTATTGTAAGTCTTTGGTATGACTCGGCCAGGGTTCGAACCCACGACTTCACGCTTCTGAGTCGGATGCTCTAACGACTAGGCCACCAGAGCTGTCTTCTTCTACATGAACAGGTTAGACTACTATCTCTTTGCTTCAATTTTATTCTGGAAACTTCATTTGTTCTAGTGACAAATTTAATACAAACTAAGAGATTTTACATATGGTAAAAAAAATAATCTTTTCTCCCTTCAAATTTGGTTTCAACAATTACCTGTTTTAAATACTAACATTTATCAATTACATAAAACAATATACATTTCTGTTCCAGTAATTTCACATTTGTTCCAGTAATACAAAGATAAACACTGTCATCAGTGCCGCCAGTTTGTTTAGTAGCCTGGCTGTACGTGTAAAGTTTCATGCGGTTAGCCCGCAATGGTTGTTGTCCTTACAGCAATGCCTTATTGCCTTCAAACAAAAAGTGTCATGCTGAAATGGCAGATTTGAATGACATGACATTGGACAAATTTAAATTATGGTTGATGCATGCCTTGAAGGTATACTTGTCACTCAGAAAGAAAACATTTAATGGGAATTTGGAAAAACACAATGCAAGGTAAGATCACAGACAATGACAAGGGAAATAGTTAACCAGAGGAAATATATTTATGAATGAACATGTACATTTCCTATGACTTTGTAGGCTGATGAATTTTTGTGCTACAAATGGCAGTTGTTAATATCAATGACTTTATTTACAATTTAACACATACTGAACACATGGTTAAAGACCTGGCTTACCAACTGCAGACTCCTCCACCCCAACCCCCACACAAACTATCAGTAATGTTTCACACACACACACCAAAAAGATGGAGAAGAAACTTGAACCATGCTTCTTTAGTAAACTACATTGATCTAGCAATTTTGAAGATTAAATGGATTTATTTTCCATAAGAATTATGGTAATATATTTACTGAACATTTGATAAGCATTTCTAAACATTGTCATTTTACTTTTGATGTCTGAGGGAGATTCTTAAAAGGAAAATTTATTTATGACATTGTAATACATGTATGTGTATGTTCTATTTGAACGATAAATTATGTTTTTTTCATTTTACTATGCTCATTTATATCCACCAAATTTAATATCTGTAAAAATCAACGACGAAGCCATTTCACAAAAATATCTCAGTTGCATAAAGGCACACACATAAACTGAATATTCAGAATATAATATATAATATATATGTCTCAGTAACCCAATCTTCATTATAATTCTTGTAAGGTACAGGGCTTTTTGTGCTTGGGAAGAAAATATATCAGCCGATGCAAGTGAGGAACAAGCAGAATGCCAATTGCTGGATGAATACCACTATGCAATTAATGGTGAAGTTATACCAAATCCATTTTTAATTAAGGATGAATGGAAAGGTGCTATGACAGAATGGCCCTCTGTTTACATAGCAGACATAGCTACATACCTGAACATCAAGTTCCCCAACCAAAATTTTGCAGATTGATGAATGAATATAAGGATGTGATGTGATGTGATTTGGACTTTTAACGTAGCTTTAACAATTTTTCAGTCATATCACTACAATGCCTGCAATGTGGCAGTTTATAGTGATGTTTAGCACTGGGGCATCATGCCGCAGACATGTAGCATGATGTCCCACCCAGTCACATTATCCTGACACTGGGCCGACCAGTCCTAACACTAACCTATTAATGCTGAGCGCCAAGCGAGGCAGCTGTTAGTAACATTTTTGATTTTTGTAAGTCTTTGGTATGACTTGTCCGGAGATTGAACCCATGACCTCCCGCATCCGAGGTGCATGCTCTAACCAATAGGCCACCAGAGCGGTATGAATATAAGGAAGGTAAAGCCTACTGATAATTTGCATCCATCTGGGTTAAGGAAATTTTGTTACATGAAATAAGGCTCACAGTGCCTACTGTATTATCAAGGCTAACATCGCAGGTTGTGCATAGATAGCCATATGATGTAAAGCTGTTGTGAGAAGAGACACACACAGTAGAATCAAGATGTTCAAGATTCAGGATATACACTCCCATGGAAAGAAGTGCCAAATTCTTGTTTTTCAATATTAATTTAAAAAATGATGGCACAAAGTTGAGAAAGTTGTGTTTTCATTACCACCACTGACATTGCTAAAAGAATCAGAAATGAAGTAAATGAAGATCAATGCAAAGAAATGTTGCTTGAGAAAATAAGAGTTAAAAGCAAATAGCAGAACTCAATAATACTACTACTTTACATTGTCAATTTCATACCTGGAAACAACTGCATGAAGGTCATCTCTTGATTCAATTTGTAATAGGGTCCAGACTTTGAAAAGTGACCTAAATGCTGATGCAAAACCACTTGTACATAAAATGATGGAATATAAACAAATTTTCCCAACCAAGGCCATGATACACGGAATTTCAGTAGAGCCTTTTGCCAAGAAATGTATAATATGCGCCACAAACATCATATAAATTTGCAAGTGCAGACCTTGTTTCTTGTAGTTGTGGTTCTGGTTTATGAGGTAAAATGCCCCAAGTTAATTAAAGACCAGATAGCATCACTAGATAATGTACCATACATTCAGCTAGATAACAATAGCCAATATAATATAAAGCATTCCCACCCTTATTTTTTTCCGGTGCAAGGCCAGATGAGAGAAATAAGAGAGTATTGTGACTTGTTTGTTTCACCATGGTAACCTTACCATTCTGATAAAATCTGAAGAAAACTTTTGGTTCACTTGCATGGTTTTGGAACAAATTCCTTGTACAAGAGCTCATGACACCATTAACATACGAAGAAAACACCATGTAGGTATCAGACATGCAATAACATGTGTTAGCCTGCTTAAAGCATAGATTTAAATGTGGAGTCTGGCTACATTTGAGGTGTGCCAGAATAAATGCAGATAATCTGCCAACAGAGAATGACGAGAAACTGTGTTTAAAACACCAGGAAAGAATTTATTAATTTGTAGTTTTGCATTTCAAAATGAAATCAACTGCACCATGTATGAACTTCATTTTTAATTAATTTTTAAAAACTTTCAACAAAAGCTATGAGACTTGACTTCTTGAATAAAACTGCGTTTTTGACTGGAAAAATCATTGGCATAGTGTTTCCAACTCAATATCTCACTAAATTAAGTATAAATGCACATCCATGACTTTAAAATATGCATGAAGTAGTTTTGTGCCTGTTTATACATTTACATATATAATCAATGTAATAAATAAATAAATAAATAAATAAATAATAATAATAATATAAATGTTATCAGTATTTTATTATTATTATTATTATCATCATCATTGTTATTAACTAAATGCTACTTTGAGATAAAAAGGCTGTCCTTCAAAATGTTAAATGTATGTGGAAGGTCCCCTCTGGATAGGAGGATTACAAATTATGTAGGAAACACTAGAAAAGATGTTAGCAACCGACTAATGCAGAAGATATATGATTTATTTAGTCAAAGGTTTCGTTTGCAACTTTGTTACTTGAACCACTAATTATTCAGTTTTGTTACTATAATGACTATTTAGAATAGCTTTGTTACCTGCATGACTCTTTAGGTGACCTTAATGAATTTTCTGTACATTTTAATGATACATCAATTACATATAACTATATAAATACCTAATAAGATGTTAAATTGAATTTTTAAACAAATAAAAGCAACCAAGTTCACATAGTATAGTTTTAAAACTTAAATGTAGAGGTAAACAAGTCTTATTTAAGAAGACCAAGGATCCAATTCAACATTAATGTAACTTTTTTATAAGCATTACTTGAAGGCTGTAAAAGCTTGTTTGCTGATTAAGAACTAGTTTTAAAAATTAATTTGAGAGAATTAATATTTTGGAGTGTATAAACAAGTAAACTGACAAATATATGACCATTTCCACATGTTTATACATATCATCTGAAATTAAGCAATTTGGATATAATTGCGAGACTCTGGTCAGCAAGCATGTACCCATACTGAACATATAAAAAGGTTGTCTGCCTAACTTAATTTCTGTATATAGGTTCTTTTAAGTTACAAAATGCACTGCAAAAGTTAACAATGTGATTAAAGTGCCCAATCAATGAAATGGGAATTTCGTACTGTAGGATTCTGAAAGTTTTCCAACATCGAATCACTTGCTCTATAAGAATGTGATGGACCACAAAATTCTGTTTTCTTCACATTTTCCATTAAGAGAAATATTCCTTACTTCACATTCAGACTTAAACCTTTGTCTGCCATAATCATTAAATTTGAAGTGACCATATGTAAAAATCCACAATCTACTGTTAATACTTTGTCACTAATATGACCTGTGTATGCAGGTAACACATATATTACAGAACTGTTATTTAAACAGGCAATCAGGAGTTTTACAGTATTATGGTCTTTACAGTCATTCCAGGTGGAACTCTTAAATGTACAGATCTTTTGCTTGTTTGCATAAATTTGTTAGTGCAGTTTATGATGAAAGGAAGATCCTGCCTATGTCTACACCTCTCTGGTTTTGTTGCAATGGGAGTTTCTTCTTCAGGAATGTAGACAAGACTCTTCGGTACTGAGCAGTACCAAGCAAAGAAAATTCCTGAGCACAAAGTCTCAGGGACATCAAGGCATCTGGCTCCGTCTTTGTTCAATAATCCTATTCTTCATTTCATTAATGTCAGCAGAAATTGACATCCTGAAGTAATTTTCTTTTCTGGGCCAAATCTGTTTGAAGCCTGAGAAAATTTACAAAAATGTTCTTTGCCACTGAATGTATAGCAGTCCATCTTCTGTTGTACAGCAGTTCATCTTCTGTTGTACAGGAATCCATCTTCTGTTTTACAGCAGTCCATCTTCTGTTGTACAGCAGTCCATCTTCTGTTGTACACCAGTCCATCTTCTGTTGTACACCAGTCCATCTTCTGTTCACTAAAGGAAAAATGTGTCAATGCAGCTTGTCAAATGTGTCTTTTGACTTTAGTTCAATATAAAAATTTATATCATCTATTTTCAAGAGCTACTCTACATACTACTTCTTCTGAAACTTCTGTACTTCTACTTTAAATTTTTCAATTTCCATTGTCAAGCCAGCATTTTTCTGATATTCAGCTAGCACTTTCAACAAACATGGGAGTAAACAAATGAACCACATATACCATGGCAGTTCAGTGCATGTGCTTTTCTCTGAAACATCTATGGGAGGGTCTTTTGTTGTTCCTTTTCTTTCTAGATGTTGATGTCAGTATCTTGTGGCTTAACTATGTTAACTACTGGATGAACTGGTTTGGTGTTAAAGAAATTAATTCTCCAGACTCATTCTTCCAATCCCTTATCTCCAAGCTTCAGTGCTGGTAGTGAATTCTGTGGCATTGCTTCACCATCTACAAAATGTTTCACTGCACACCCTAGAATCCTTTGATGGTGACCTTAACTTGTTGCCATTCTTCTTGCCTATTAGTTGCTTCCATCTGGCTCTCTCTGTGGATTTTTTATGTAAGTGGGGAAAGTTAAGAACCTGAAACTACAGTTGTGTACTCAACATCAATACTACTGCACAAAATCAGCTACCATACAATTTTATGACTATCCACTTTTCACTTTTATATGTAGTATTTATGATGGAAGTAAAGATGATCTTACATGTACAGCATTTGCTTTTTCTTTCTATCTGTTATCATTAACAATATACTGATTGGTATCAAGAATAAAATCATATAGCAACTCTCTATATTTTATAAACAAAAGACTTCCTTGCTCACAAAATTCATTTTCTGTTTTCCTTTACATGTAAGAGGTGGCAACCAAAAAATTTGTCTACACTCAAATTTGAATCATGTCTAACTGAACCATCCTATCGATTTCATGCAGGTATATCTTGATAAAAGGTCGTTTAAGTGTGCTGAGTCGGCTAGAAAGTGGCTACCCAATGCCGACACCAAATGGTGTCGGCGAATTCCAACTTTTCGATAGGGAATGCGCTCTGGCCCTACACCCCAACATAAATGTCCAAATATAAAAAAATGGGGTGGCAAGGGTCAGAGGAAACTCGGACTAATGCTGTACCTGGTCTGCTCAACTGCAGAGTACTGTGTGACAAGTAATTCTTCCCTTTATCGTTTCTAGTCCAGTCATCATTACAGAACAATAATTTCCACTGCGCACCTTTCCAAGAGTTATATGCCAGCTAACACGAGTACCATAGGTTGCCAACACTAGGACTAATACGTTGTACGGTTAAGACGCGTTGCCCATGTTCTCACAGAAGTAATACCAAGTGAGTGTTCTACAAAAACTGAATGCCTTTGATTCACATAAGTGGGATTATACTTACCTTCTGCATACAAAAGTCAGTCGAAATAAAAATATTAATTAGTAACAAGCGTCTTGATAATACGCCTGAATAACAGAGTTGAAGCAACAGTAAGAATCGTGTCTTGTACAATTATTCTCCGTCACCAGTCATGACAGAAAGAAGAAAAAAAGGCCCAAAACAACTTGTAGGTCTAGTAGCAAACCTTTATCTACACTCTGCCAATAATCTCATATAACTATCTGATCAGCCGTAGACAGCGTGAAACTTCACGGTACGATTGTTTTCAGGGTTTCTTTAAAAATGAGCCAGATGCGATTAATTTTTGATTTTTTGACGGATCATCACACAACAATCCATCAAAACACGCAGCCATGAAAGATGTACTCTCGGTCTTTCTGAGAATTAAAAACGCTTGAATTTTCACAAATTTGATAACTGACACATATTAAAATAATTACTTAAGAAAGTTTTAGATATTGATGATATGATTATGTTATATTAAGTAAGAATCGACATAAAAAAAATTTTTGTACACGATCATATTTTAGACTGGTTTTCAGAAAGGGATGAGTGATGAAGTATTAATCATATCGGTAACGGGTCTGAAAGGCGGTACGGAAAAGTCCCGGGGTTTTAAAAAAAAACCTGGTCCAGAAAGGCCAGTAACGGGTCAGAAAGGACCTGGATGTAAGAGGCCCGGGTTAAAAATACCGTTTAAAAGATTGATTAATAATAATAATAATAATAATAATAAGAAGAAGAAGAAGAAGAAGAAGAAAAAGAAAAAGACAGCTTTTATACAATACACTTTTATACAATACACATATCTATTCACTTCTAAGTCAATGACATTTTATATATATATATTGCTAAAACACTCAGCTACATAAAACTGATGATGAACACCAAGACTAAAATAAAGCACTGATATTAATCAGCAGACAGATTACACAGATTGTAGTACCGATAAGAATTGGTCTGTTCCTCTGAGAGAATACTGGTCCATCATATTTACTTGCCAGCATTTTTCTTGTCAGCATTAATCTCCAGGCAGGTAGTTTAATGGGTTTTGGTACATAGGTTCTTTGTCTTTAACTGAATGTGCTGGAGTGTGTGTGTGACAGCAGTCCAGTATCATCTGGAAAGTCCAGATCTTCCAGTTTCTGGGTCAAGATCTACTGTATACCTCATTGTTGGTCCATTGCCATCTTTATCACCCAGTCTATCTCTAGTGTGATGTAAGCACCCTTGCCTGACACCAGTGTGAAGAGTGTGTGTGTGTGTGATTTGGATTTTAAATGTAGCTTTAGCAATTTTTCCATCATATCGCTACGATGTCTGCAGTGTGACAGTTTATAGTGATGTCTAGCACTGGGGCATCATGCCGCAGACATGTACAGCATGATGTCCCACCCAGTCACATTATACCGGTGGCCGACCAGTCCTAACACTACCCTCTTAATGCTGAGCACCAAGTGAGGCAGCTGTTGGTACCATATTTGTAAATCTTTGGTATGACTCAGCCGGGGATCAAACCCTTGACCTCCTGCATCTGAGGCAGACACTCTAACCACTAGGCTACCAGAGCAGTCGTGTCAAGAGAGAAAGAAGGAGACAAGTCTGTTTGTGTATGACAAAACAGGTCATGTCTTCATAGACAGTCATATCGTAGGTGTTTTTTCAGTCCAGTTTTCTTTATGCTGCTCATTCTTGCCTGCAGTTGTGCCATCACCAGTCTGATCTTCTACAGATGAGTCCAGAGGTAGCAGGTCATGTCTATTTGATTCTCTGTTGCTGAAACCAGGGACTCCCATGTAACCTTGTGGATCCTATGATGGTGAAAATCTGTCCCACCATTCATAAGGTTATTCAGTCCACAATAGTCAGCATTCATTACCCATGATGTGTTCCTATCTGATGTTGTCACAGCCTACTTTTGCAATCATTTTGTCCATCACAAAATCCCTGAAATTTTTATATATTTTTTTTTTAATGGCTAGATGGAGACTTAATGTTGGAAAAAGATGATGCATGAGAACCCTAATTTTAAGGTGTTTCTGTATCAAGGCTTTTTTTCTGTGGTTGTTCGCTAGCCCCATGTACTACCCTCATCTGACCCCACCATTGTTTGGGACCAAGTCGACAGCATAGTTTATTGGGGAATACTTAGCGGTTACTTTTATTTAGTCATTAAATTTCTCCAGTGTCTTAAATTATACAGACTGATTAAAATTCCTAATTTGTAGACACCCCTCACAAATGAGCCCTGTTTATTGTCTTCCAAAACTTCCCTTTAGTATGAAAACAAGAAATAAATTTCTTTACAGACTCTAAGATATTATGAGGGTGAAACTTAGTGATTACTTATTTTAGACGCAAGATACTTAGTCATATGAAAAACAGTCCTGTAGTGCAACAGGCTAATGAAATACCTACATGAGTGTGACTAATGATCTAAGACCATGTGTTCCCTTATTTCTAAGGACCTTAAGACAACTGTTGTAACTGTCAGCTGAAAGGTTGTTACGCTTGCAATTTAATTTACAAGTAATATTCCTCTTAGCTCCTAATGACTATAAAGTGAAAACTAATTTCACATTTCCATGGTTTTTCTCTTGTTACACATTTGTATGGCTTATTAGTAAACATTTTATACCCAAATATTAGTACTTCATGCCATGCAATTCGAAACAGGACCAAACCAATACAAGAATTATTCCTTTCTCAAATTACCTGAAAATATTCAGAGAATTACATGTGTAAAGAAATACTTGAGGCACCATTTTATGAAAATAATCAATGCTGTCATAAAGTCTCATGAATGCTGTATGTTATGGCATGTGCTCCTACAAACTGGCTTATTATCACTCATGTTGAAAGAATCTTACCAATACAAACTCCTCATAATTAACAAATAATCACTCAGATTTAACAAAGCTATAAACAGATATGTATTATACGAATAACACATATCCTAGTTTCTTTTACAACTTATATTTAGTCACAAAATTTTACTCACGCCTTAAATTTAGGATTGAGTCATATTTTAAGAACAAATACAAATTGTATTACTCTATATCATCACCATTCTTCTTCTTCTTCTTATTTATCATTATTATTATTAAATATGTTGACATCTTAATATTAAAAGAAAATTAAAATTAAATATTTATCAGAACCTAAAGGTGTCAAAAACAACTGTAAGATAAAAATGTTTACACCATAAATTATGTCGGCATCTTTATCTCATTTAATGTAATGGATTGGACAACTGTGTTTTGGGTTACTAACTATATTCAAACCAGTCTAAATTGAATCCAGCATGGCGGACATCGACAAGGAAATGACCAGCTCGCAGTCGTCTGACGGTGTTCCGGACAATGCTGCCAGGATTGTTTCCCATGTTATTCACGAATATGATGTAATAGATACAGAATATGTGGTCAAAGGCAGCGAAGCTGACAGCACTCACTTTAAATCAGATAACGATGACAAGATACAGACCAGAAGTATACATATTCCATTGAACTCAACTGCAGAATTGGAGGAACGTCGTTCCGAACGGGAGGAACGCCGTTCCGAACGAGAGGAATATAGCCGAAATAGACTCTCTAGCTCAGAAAGAACTAATTCTGTTCAAGAGGATTATATTCCTGAAATAATATGCCCTCGAGTGAATTGTCCGGAAAAAATAGTAAGCCCAAACTTTATGGTATCGTGGAGTCGTCGGGTTTGTAGTCCTACATGTAAAACCTCGACGCTGATATTTATGTTTTGGGCGTCTAGGTCTTGCTGCCTAAGCAACGGCGCAGTGTAGCTTGTTTTGATGTCGACTATCATCGCACCGAAAGTAAAATTTTTAGGAATATCTCATACAACTGGCAGCCAATAACGACGATTTTCTTCAAATTAAAGTCATAATGTTTTAGTATAAATTCTAATTATCGCAAAAGAAACGGACCTATTTTCAAGTTTGCAGTTTGCAGTTGTCTGGAATGCGATGGAAGCTGGGAATGCCAAAATCGGTTTTAGTTGAAGTATACTTCTTTAACAAAACAAATAAAAATATATTAATGTTGAAGAAAGTGTTTAGATAGCTTCGTTTTGTTCAAGATTCATATCATCCTTTTAACCGATTTCGGTATTCATGGCTTCCATCGCATTCCTGCCAAGTGAAATATAGGCCAACAGAACTTGAAAACATGTCCATTTGCTTATGTGGAAATTTTAATTTAGTAGGAAAAAGACATTAGAGTAAGTAAAGTCTGACTAAAACATTAAAACTTTAATTGTAGAAAAGTGCCGATATGGGCTGCCAAGTGTGTGAGATATTCCTGAAAATTTGACTTGTCATTCCGATCTTAAACAACATCGGAGCATGCTATACAGCACCGTTATTGGTGCAGTTAGACCTAGATGCTCAGAACATAAAATATCAGTATTGAGGTCTTACATGTAGGGCTAGTCGGGGTTTTGATGCAACCTTTTTAGAAATATATTAATTTCATAGTGATAACTCTCATTTTGTTTGAAACTATTTATTTAGCAAAGCATGCAAATCAAATGACTTTGACACGATTTCTTGTACTGTTATTGGCACGGTTTCCAGACATCCAGTTGTTGGATAGTTCATGTATTATGTCACTTGTTTTGATACACTTGACTCTGACAGGAGTCTGCTTCTTTCTGTGGCACCATTATACATATGCTCCTTTAAAATAAAACAATATTGCAGAGTAACGTCAATGGCCGTAGGAATATTTACTTAGAGAAACTTAATACAGGCTTCACAATTTACAAGTCCTGTTATGTAAGACATCTCCCTTGTTATTTTTGTTTATGGGGTTGCCATCTTGCTACTTATGTAATGATGCTATATGGTGTCTTCCAAGATTGACTAACTTTGGAATGAGAAGTCAGATTTTCAGGAATATTTCACACACTTGGCAGCACATGTTGATGCTTTTCTACAAATTAAAGTCATATTGCTTTAGATGGACTTAACTTACAGTACAGTTCACGTGTATTTTTAGAACCCCATGCATCATGGTGAGGGGCTTAATTCCCTCTACTTTGCTCTGTGATGGAGCAATGTAATGCTAACCAGAATTCTAACTAGGATTTTAAAACTAGGAGTCCAGGACTCCTAACTTGGTAGAAATCGGAGTCCCACCAGCAAAAGTTGCAGTCCCCTCCCAGAAAGATGTTGAAGTGGCTAAACATCTATTAAAATGCCAGGAATAAACAGACACAAAACTTTGTCAGTTTTATTTATTTGTAATCGTTTATTATTCTATAAAAAAACTAAGTATTAAAATTGACATCGTGTACAAATATCATATTCTTTAACTACAATTAGTTTACTTTTGTCTATGTTGCATTTCACAAAATTTTCTGATGCTTGGCTTTGGATCGTATTCCTCCACACTAGGTCCCTCTTCCTTGATTTGCATAATTTGTGTTAAGGTCTCATGTTTTATTTTGGACCTTCCCTTTGTCTTGATTTTGTTCTGCACACTGAAGCCTCTCTTGCATGCCATGGATGTCACTGTTGATACCAACACACTCACAGCTAGAACTGTAAAGTCTGGAAATCTCTGTACCTTTGAAGTAGAGTTGTACCGACTTCTGTCAGTGTAAAGTTCAATGATTTTTGACTACCTAGCAGGTAGGTGGTCTCAAGATGTCTCATGCCTAGAAAATGTGGAACTTTGCAGATTAGAAGAACCAGTAGTTGCCATTGAGTTTAATTTTCCACATTCTTTACGCCACTGGCATATAGCTCTTGTTTGTCAGTCAGAATGAATTTTGTTAATTCAAGGTAGGTTTTTATTCCAAACACTAAGCCAAACATCACGCACTTTCTTATACTTGGCTACTGTCCCATCCAAACTATAAGTTCTTGCAACTTTAGCAGAGTTCTGAATCTCATTAAAGTATTCATCAGTTTTCCATTTAACCCCAAAATACTTATCCAGATTTGCACACAGCATTTTGTCCAAGTCTCGACATGCCTTGATTTCAAGGTCACATGCAATATTCTATGGCTACAATCAGAAACGAACATAATAACAGGGATCACGCTGGGCTTTGCCAATGTCGCAAATTGGGATTTTTTTCCTAATTAGCGATAAAATATACCATCTGGAAACACTTTTGGCTGATAAAAACTGTATATACAGTCTTGACTTTGGAGTAGGAAATTCAAAGGCACCATGACAGGTCCACGCAAACTTGAATATTAAAATCAGTGCCAGATTAAACTCTGGAGGCCCGTAGGCAGTTTAAATCTTGGGGCCCCCCTTGCAAATTATCCCCTAATACATTTTATCAGTATTATTTTGATCTGTTGTAGCTGTGCCCATAGGCGGGTGCCTAATCTACCTATTTGGTAATCCGGCACTGATAAAAATGCACTGGAATATATTGTTACATAAACAAATCCTTATTTCAAATTGACAAACCACCCCAACAGTGCATTGTTATATCATAATCCATTTACGCTGGTGTCTGGCCTTGGTATGGTATGATGTAATATAACCAAAATAGCCATGCAACTGACTAGCTACAATTGACCACCTCTGAACGAGAGAATGGGAAATGACTATAGTCGACCAGAGGACAGCGATTTCAAAGAAAACTGATTACCTTTGAAACACAGATATATACCAAGCAAATAAAAAAAAAACTGTTTCCATGTTCTACAATTATTTGATGTTGCTGCAGCAATAACAAACGAGTATTTGTTTGATCCTTCAAAGAGAGCCTTTAGCGGCACCTTCATTAACACATGCAACTTCATCCAAGCAAGCCAACGACCTTAGACCATATTTATTGTGCCATGAAACTTTCCTGTTTGCAACAAAAAAGTGCGTATGGAGGACTCCAAGTCCATCCATGGAAACACCTAGACATAATGAGTGATTAACAATCAAATACTATTTCAGCAATCAGTGATCTTTATTTTGATCATGTATATGGACAGTAGAAAATAATTTTAAAGTCTTGTATATTTCATACATTTAGAAAACTTATGTGCTGACTTGTACAAGACTGAATATACATGTACACAACTATCAACTAGTTAAATTATGAATGGACTGTAAGGGACTGACCATTTAATTTTATGAGGCAAAATTATTATTTCTGACTGTGGTATTTTTTATTATTTCATTCATCACAAGATAAGTTTGTTTCAGGTAAAGCAAGGAATAGCATAGTCTCCTTTTTTTTTACCACAAATCAGAATAAGACATTAGTTTTCAAGCATTTACCCCCTTCCCTTTAGAAACTGAAATGGCCTCTCCATAATAAAGACTTGGCTTCAACAGATGTTCATCAGAAATTGAGAAGTGACCATTGTGAACACTGTTATATAATGTTTGCATCAGAAGTAAGGTGCGTTTCTATCACATGAATGACCTGGCATGTTACACTTAACACATGTAGCTCAAATTATGGTCCAGTCGTTAACAATGGAAATTTTACTATCAGATTGACCTTTGAATAGTCAATAAATGATGATCACCCACAGAAAGACCAAGACTTCATGAGTGATTTGCAACCAGATACCATTTCCAGAATGAATTAATCTTAATTTATATCAAATATATTGGGACAATACAAAACTCAAATAAAAAAGTCTTGTATATTCTGTACATTTAGAGAAGGTTGATGGACTTCTTTTGCAATATGTTGCAACTTTTGCTTTATTCAAAGAAATCTGAACAAATTTACACACTGACTTGATGAGAGGCACATTGTATTGATCTTCTCTTGAACAGTGTAAATTTATCTCCCAAATCCCCATACACGGTTGTTTTGAGAAAATACAATTTTCATTAATCTTCAAAAATAGGAAGAAAAAAACCCATCACTTTCAGTATAGGCCCGTTACATGTAGCAATTTATAAACAGTAAACAGTCATGATTGGAGCTGATGTTAAACTATCCCTTGGGCAGTTTAAATGGTGGCAGTTAAAGGAACAGATATCAGGTATAAACTATTTTACATACATGTATTAACTGTGTTACAACTCTATGGTCACAAACTTAAGTACAGTAACAGACAAGAAGAAAAACCGACAAGTTTTGTAAAACTTAACAAACAGTTTAATTATTAAAGTGATAAATGAAAAATGGGAGAGAAACTTACAGTACAATAAAGAAATAAATCCAAACTAGTCCTTATAAAGGTCTACGAAAGTATTAAATTTATAAAAAAATCCCTTATAAATGTACTGGCCCTACTATGAGCTTGTGCAATCAATAGAAAACCACAAAATTATTCCTGAAACTTCCATATCCCATCAGTTACTGAGAAACTACACCATATCTACCATTTTAAATCTTCTTATCACAATTATTATTACTAATTGTCAACACATACATAAACATTTATTTATAGATCAATCCAATGCAGTTTGTAAGAGAATACATTCTAAACAGTTTACAACCATGAATAAAAATTCTGAAAATTAAATAAAATCATGTACCATAGTTAAAAAATTATATAGATATGTGTAACAATTGGCAGACAGTAGCTAGTGAAATGTGTCTGAAGACTGTAGAGGGTGAGCCCATTGTGCTGAATTGCATAGTGATTAAAAGGAAGTGAAATAACCCAATATAGGTAAATCAAATAGATGCTAGATGCATGTACAAGGACAAAAGTTATTACATATGATTGCCTTGAATGATTGTTTAAGCCATCTGTATTATCTTTTGACAAGTTTGTGAGCAGCAGCATGTTTCTTTTGAAGATGGATTATACTGCATATATAGAAAGCAAAGCATGATCATTTCAGTTGTTAAAATAGTATTCAAGGGTGATTCATTTTTGAAGCTGATTTATGATGCTAGAAGCTATTAGCAAAGTCAAACAATAAATAATTTTCAGAACTCATGATTGATGGAGATTTACTTTGTGAAGCACGCCAGCACACAAAAAGAGATAAGGGGAGGGACTATTATTCTTGGCACATACTGCAAACAATCGATATACGTCAACTCATTTCTGATCAGGATTCACTCAGATTCTAGCAGAGAAGTTTGAACACCAGAACCATCCAGTCCCAAGTGAGTGTAGTGAACACTAATGTTACTTGCATTACCTTCAAACCCCTTTGAACCCTATTGAATTTATATTCGAAATCTAGATATTGCAATGTTTTGTGAAAATATTAAAAATAGGGAAAATTTTGGACATGTGGAAACTGGAGTCAGGGCTTTTGGAATTAAGTCAGGGCTTGTGATTTCTTTTAAGTCAACAGCCCATGAAAAGATAAAATTTCTACTGTAATACTTAAATATGATCTTCTCAATCATACAAAACCTTTTATATACAACATATAATTTATAAATTGTGCCTCAAGAAATAGTCTGGTTACATTCAGTAGTAACTACTTCAAGAATTAACCCCAAACAAAAGTTCATTACCATTTTGTATTAATTAAATATATTATACAAAAAATGCCCATGTTATGAAGAATTTTTTTTTGAGGTTATAACATAACCCTGTTGCACTTTTATTTGTAAATGATGATGCTTTGATCTTCACAAACATACCATATTTATGAACCTGAAATAAAATTTCAAATTCTCTTATCCTTAGAAATTGGTTAGGGACTCCTGAATTCCATGAGTGAAGAAAGAGCCATGGACTCCTCATCCTGAAATTCTGCCAAAAGCCCTGTCCGATTAACTTTATATCTTCTGTCCCCAATTACAGGTGTTTGCATTTGAAGTGAAATGAGTTATGATTGATGCAAAACCATTTTGATGTTTCCAACACAGTACATTCAAGGCTTGAAATTTGCAACATAGTACATTCAAGGACTGAAGTTCCCAAAACAGTCATTTTTAGTAATTCCATTGTGATAGTTTTATGATAATTCTGTGCCATATCATTTTGTGAATTGTCCATGTGTGATAGATTTGTTTACTTTTAATTATTTATATATTTCATGTGTATATGTTGTAAGTGTTTTTCTTCCAGTGATTCATTTAGTTATCATCATGTCTGATTAAATTACAAGAATCCATGGAAGGGTAACTTTGTTATTTCTCCCATATACCCGCTAGAGGTATTACCGGTATATAAAAGAGTTGAGGGTAGGTGTATGATGGATCTTCTTCATACTTGAGAGATATCCTTAGAAACGAAACATAAAGCAATTCATTCAGTGACATGTTTGCTTAACCTTTTATTGTTTGGGTCATTAGTGTATCAGATACTGTCATCAGTGTATTTTTTGCCTGCAGGCCCTTGCCTCTTGACTACATGTAGTTATTTACTGAAATTTTTTCCAGTGATTAGCCAGAAGAGTAGCATCAAGCCATTTGGGCCTCTTGTTTTATTGTAATTTGATATTGTAACATTTACATATTTAGTATATTTGCTGATGTTTTTAAAATACTTCCAGTTTTAGTTGTGCAAAGTCACAGCATATAAAATGTAAAATTTGATCCTTTGTCATTTTAGGTCATATGCATTGATCTGAGCAAAGAAATGGACAGATTAAGTCTTCGATCAAGATCAGGGTGAGATTTTGTTTTGAACTTAAACTGCTCATGAGGAAGTCTTAAACATTTTAATGGCATCACTCAAGTTTTTAAATCAGTAAAGCATCTATTTCATAGTAAGTCCGTTATTGTCAGTAGTACACTTTGGATATGGGACATTAAACTGTGAACTATCTTGTGATTCAGCAAAATGACATATTTGCAGACAAAAAGCTTATGTTGTGTTCTTCATGTACAAGTACTGTTTCTTTTGTCATGCTTATTGGCATTTGGTGGTGTCCTGCCACAAATGTTAGCAGGGCACAAACAGTGTATTAGTACCTTTTTCAATTATCCATCCTGGTCAGATATTGCATTCAGATTTCTTCCATCCATTAAGCTGTAGGGATCATGCATCTCTGTGTTAATTAATGTGTCATCTACAGCATGCTTCCTCTCTTCCCCCCACCCCCCCACCCCCGCAACCATCATGTCAGTGTCTCCTACACTACAAGTAAGTGCCAAATTACATGTGACTTCTGCCTCTTAGATTGTTTTCAAATGTAAAATGGCAAAGTGTTCATGCACCATCTTTAGCTTCTCAGACCAAGACAGTGAGTTTATGGTATGCCTTTGTGTCTGTCACATGCAGTGCATCAATTTTAAAAAAATGCCAAAAATACTACATCAGTTTGACCAAATTTTCCAGAAAGCATTATGGCATGAAGGGCTTTCAAATTTATGAAAATGACGCTTATCTGCCAATAAATATTCTACTGTTACTAAATATTTATATAATTTTAACATCATTTTTCTAGAACTGCTAAACAGAAGTTGATCATATTTGACAGACAACATCGTGGTATGAAGCCCATTCAGATTTGAGCACATGCTGTTCTGCCAAAATCTTAGCCATCATTGCTATCAGTAGAAAAACCTTTAATAAAAAAAATTCTCCAATACTGGAAAGAATTTGACCAGACTTTAAAGAAAGCTCCTGGAGACATTTCTGTATGGTATAAATGAAGCCTGTCTACCATCAACTATGACAACCTGTACTAAAACTAGAAATAAACTTTAAACAACTTATTCTCCAGAATCGCTGAATATAATTTGACCAATGGTAACATAGCAGAATGCATCCTGGAATGAGTGTGTGTGATTTGGATTTTAACGTAGCTTTAACAATTTTTCGGTCATATCGCTACAATGTCTGCAGTGTGGCAGTTTATAGTGATGTCTAGTACTGGGGCATCATGCCACAGATGTGTAGCATGATGTCCCACCCAGTCACTTTATCCTGACACCAAGCCAACCAGTTCTAACACCAACCTCTTAATGCTGAGTGCCAAGCGAGGCAGCTGTTAGTACCATTTTTGTAAGTATTTGGTATGACTCAGCCAGGGATCGAAACCCACGACCTGCTTCCGAGGCAGACACTCTAACCACTAGGCCACTGGAGCAGTGCATCCTGGAATGAAGATACTTCAGACATATGCAGGTCATGTTGATTTTCCATAGAAATGGTCACACTTGCTATAAATAGAAAACTCTAAACAGCTTTTTTTCCCCAAAACTCCTGACATGAAGAACTTTCAGTTTTATACAAATTATGGCAATCAACAATCAAATATGGCCACCATTACTGAAAATAGAAAGAACTTCAAATGATTTCCCAGAAAGTTCTCAGCACTGTTTACCAAATTTGACAGAAACATTCTGGTATTAATGGTTTTCAGATTTATACAAGTGGCAATTTGCCATTAAATATCTTAGTTAAAATGGAAAATCCTTTAATCTACTTCTTTGCAAAAACCTGTCAACAAATGTTGATCAGATTTTACACAGACTTGCTGGCATGAAGTGTTTTTATTTTATGCAGGTGTTGCCAATCTACCATAAAATACGGCTGCTGTTAATAAAAAGAAAAAAGTTCAACAACTTAATCTAAATAAAAGCAGAAACAAATTTGCACAAATGTGATTGAAAGTGCTGAAGCTTGAAGACATTTTAGATTTATGCAAATGATTCTGTTCTGCCATAAAATATGGCTGCTATTATTACAATTAGAAAAATATTTTCACAATTTAATCTATTTTTAAAAAAAGCTGAAGAGAATTGGACCAAGTTTGGCACACAGCATCCCGGCATAGGAGCTTTTCAGTATTGGACAAATGATGCTGATGTGTAGAGATAGATGATGATGCATTAACTAGATAACCTTGAAACTTGATAACCTTAAAACAGTTGTTTTCACAACATATGCAGTCAGCAGCATTGGAGGAATTTCATCAGAAAGCTTCCAGCTGATTTGGATTTCTTGATCAGCTGCTGGTTAGGATTAGTGATCTCATACCCCTATGGAGTTCTTGTTAATAGATGTGTCCTGATCATTGTAACACACTTTTATTAAAAATTAGTATCTGTGGCCAACATTTTTTGCCATGGTAACTTCATTTGATTGTTTGTGTGTGCATGTAAGTAAGGTTGTTGTGTATTGTTGACTACTGGATGGATGGAGCTTGATGGGGGTGATGTGGGTGTTTAAAAACATTAAAAAAGATAATACCCATAATAGAGATTTGCATTCAAATTGACAGAGCTCATGTACTTCAGATTCTAATATTATATAAATTTTGGGGAAGTGAAACAAAATTAGATTTTTTTTATTTGTCCTGCATGCTAGAAAAGGGAGTTTTCCAACTCGTGAGATCCTTGGTATATGTTTTCAGTAAGTAAATTTCTGTGGTAGTTCTCAATGCAGACAGTGATATGAGACATTGAGTATTTTTGTTTGGTTAGTACATGTATGTAGTAGTTCTTTACGAGGACCAAGATATGTGATATTTAGGCCAGTTTTCATTTCAGTACAACAGTGCATTTGCTAGTGATTGTGCATTTAGTTCAGTTTTCAGTTCAATTAGGTTGTGTATTTAGGTTTGTTTTCAGTCCAGTTAGACTTCATGTAGGTCAGTGATTTTGCATATAGGTTTGTTTTCAGTTCAATTATTATGTGTATTTAGTTCATTTATGTTCACCATTTAGGTTTGTTTTCAGGCACAAGTGGAAAGTTTATAGTACTTCTTACTTCTTACTATTTTATTCACTTTCTAGGTTAGGTTACATTGGTTGGATAAAATATGATGTAGAATTCTTCAGCTGTTTAAATGTTGATTTCAGACTGTTTTGCATATTCATTGCAGGGATAAGCTGTCCCCAATGATGATCATCACAAGAGCTTTACATTTGTTTGTCTACAGTAAGATACAATTTGACAAGAGACATGAATTTGCTGTTGTGCTGTTAAAAGAGTCGGCAGTCTGGGTAAGGAGAGGAAAGGAAATATAGTGATCTTATAGATTAGAAGCTGTTAATTAGGTTTTCAGCAGTTGTCATGGTTATATAACAGTTTTTGCAAATTTCCTATCTGATGATCATAACAGTCTGCTTTTAATATTTTAGTTAAACTTTATCACACTGTTAATGCTTGCTTTTAGTTAACTTTATCTCACTGTTAATGCTAGCTTGTAGTTAACTTTATCACACTGTTAATGGTTGCTTGTAGTTAACGTTATCACACTGTTAATACTAGATTTTAGTTAACTTGGTCACACTATTAATGCTTGATTTTAATTAGATTTTACCACATTCTTAATGCTTTCTTTTAGTTAACTTTATCTCACTGTTAATGCTTGCTTGTAGTTAACTTTATCGCACTATTAATGCTTGCTTTTAGTTAACTTTATCACACTGTTAATGCTTGCTTGTAGTTAAATTTATCTCACTGTTAATGCTTGCTTTTAGTTAACTTTATCTCACTGTTAATGCTTGCTTTTAGTTAACTTTATCGCACTATTAATGCTTGCTTGTAGCTAACTTTATCACACTGTTAATGCTTGATTTTAGTTAACTTGGTTACACTATTAATGCTTGCTTGTAGTTAAATTTTTCTGACTGTTAATGCTTGCTTGTAGTTAACTTTATGTCACTGTTAATGCTTGCTTTTAGTTAACTTTATCTCACTGTTAATCCTTGCTTTTAGTTAACTTTATCTCACTGTTAATCCTTGCTTTTAGTTAACTTTATCTCACTGTTGATGCTTGCTTGTAGTTAACTTTATCTCACTGTTAATGCTTGCTTGTAGTTAACTTTATCTCACTGTTAATGCTTGCTTTTAGTTAACTTTATTTCACTGTTAATGCTTGCTTGTAGTTAACTTTATTTCACTGTTAATGCTTGCTTTTAGTTATGCTTTCTTACACTATTAATACTTCCTGTTAATGAGGAATGCTTTTGTCAATTTAAGGAACTGCACAATAGTAATTTTCAGTAATGTAATTTTCATTAGTCTAACAAAACCTGTAATCTTAATTAGTATTAAATAGCTGATCATGTAAACACTTGACTTCTAGATTAACTGCCAAAATCAGTCACTTACAGGATGAGGATTTGCTAAGAGAGTAGTTCAGATCTTAATTATCTAGTTACTAAAAGCATTTTACCAACTGCACTGGGCAACATTTTGTAATGGCAGAAATGTAGATTTCAGTATGCTTGGTAATATCAAAGCTGTTATATACAGTGCTAATGCATACAAGATAGTGCCATTCTAATTATATGCAAGAAAATACCACAGTGACATAAAACTGTTATATACAGTGCTAATGCATACAAGATAGTGCGATTCTAATTATATGCAAGATAATGCCACAGTGACATAAAACAGTCCTGCTACCATAGCATATAAACACTGCAACATAGTGCCACTCTCACAACATACAACATAGTGATAGTCATGACATATTGTCGCAGTCATAAAATACAATATTGAACCACTGTCACAACATACAACATAGTGATAGTCATGACATATTGTCGCAGTCATAAAATACAATATTGAACCACTCTCACAACATACAACATAGTGATAGTCATGACATATTGTCGCAGTCATAAAATACAATATTGAACCACTGTCACAACATACAACATAGTGATAGTCATGACATATTGTCGCAGTCATAAAATACAATATTGAACCACTGTCACAACATACAACATAGTGATAGTCATGACATATTGTCGCAGTCATAAAATACAATATTGAACCACTGTCACAACATACAACATAGTGATAGTCATGACATATTGTCGCAGTCATAAAATACAATATTGAACCACTGTCACAACATACAACATAGTGATAGTCATGACATATTGTCGCAGTCATAAAATACAATATTGAACCACTGTCACAACATACAACGGAGTACCACTGTCATAACATAAAACAAGGTGCCATTGTCACAGCATAGTGCCACAGTCATATAAAACAGTGCTGCTACCATAGCATACAAGCACTGCAGCTAATGCCACTGTCATAACAAACAACAGATTGCCAATCATAACATACAACATTGAACCACTCTCACAGAACAAAATTCCACTGTCATAACATGCAAGAGAGTGCCACTATCTTAACACATTAACCCCTGGAGGTTTTTGTTGTTTTCGACTGAAATTCGAATAGGAAACGCATTTTGAAAGCTATTTCTGAATAGATCCAAAAACACCAAACCCAGGTGATCTTTCAATAACATACTGCCTAGTTGTGTTGGAAACATCATTTTTCATTGGCTATTTAGCTCACGCATGAGCAGAAGGGTAAAAGTTGGATTTAAAAAAAGAAATATTTTGCTAAATGGATAGAAACAAATCGGGCCCAAAAAATGAGGTTTTTCCCTTTGCATTTTGTAGTGCAACTAGATATTCCAGATTATTTGCTATCATTGTAGATCTACATCTGTCTACCTTTCTATAATACCACCCACTTTAGTGTATCTTGCATGACCATGATGCTATAGAGCTCAGCAGTAGGCTACTACCTCCTGCCACGTTAACTCGTCACTAGGGGTTAATGTGTTAACATGCAACACAGTACTGTCATAACATGCAACATAGTGCCACTACCATAACATACAACATAGAACCACTGTCATAACATACAACATAAAACCACTGTCATAACATACAACATAGTGCCACTGTCATAACATACAACATAGAACCACTATCATAACATACAACCACTGTCATAACATACAACATAGAACCACTGTCATAACTTACAACATAGAACCACTGTCATAACATACAAGAGTGCCACTGTCATAACATACAAGAGTGCCACTGTCATAACATGAAACATAGTGCCACTGTCATAACATTGCAAAATAGTGCCCTGTCATAACTTACAGCAGAGTGCCACTATCATCCCATGCAACATAGCTCCCTAACAGCTGCCTCACTTGGCGCTCAGCATTAAGAGGTTAGTGTTAGAACTGGTCGGCCTAGTGTGAGGATAATGTGACTGGGTGGGACATAATGCTACATGTCTGTGGCATGATGCCCGAATACTAGACATCACTATAAACTGCCACACTGCAGACATTTTAGTGACATGATTGAAAAATTGTTAAAGCTACATTAAATATCCAAATCATACACACACAACACAGAACCACATAACATACAAGAGAGTGACACTGTCATAACATATAAGAGTGTCACTGTTATAACAATGCAAAATAGTGCTCTGTCATGACATACAACAGAGTGCCACTGTCATAACATACAAGAGAGTGCCACTGTCATAACGTGCAAGAGTGTGCCAGTGTCGTAACAAACAAGAGTGCCACTGTCATACAAGAAAAATGCCACTGTCATAACATACAAGAAAGTGCCACTGTCATAACATACAAGAGAGTGCCAATGTCATAACATACAATCTACATTATTAAATTTTAACGAGCAAGTTAAAAATTATGTGATACTAGCTACAAAGCTGGTGACTCTTTAAAAATAATGCCCATGGTGGCTTTCCAAGAAATGGTGGCACTATTAGGATAATTCTTTGGATGGCTTTCTAAGATATGTTGTGGCTGTATTAAGTAATGCCCATGGTGGCTTTCCAAGAAATAGTATGACTTCTGAAGCAAACAGTTTGAAGACCTATTTTAGACTTCTCCATACCTACTGTGCCAATTTCATCTAACTTGGTAGCATGAAAATTCTGTCTGGGTGATTGCACTAGCAGTAACAGATACATATTTTCAGCGTCATCTCCAGAATGGCCGAGACAATGTCAGTCAGATTTGGTGGAATATGTGGCTTCTTTAGCAACCAGTTAGAAAACTTATTTTTGCTGTTTTTTTCTAGAATGGCTAAGCTAGTTCTGATCAGGCTTGTCAGGAATATTTCTGAGGCATGCCCTGTCAAATTTGTATTCATGGTGGTTCTCATAAGGACATGGTGATTTCCTGTGCAACCATATGGAATATCTATTTTCAGTTTTCCTTGAATGGCTGGACCAGCTGTAATAAAAATTGATATGAATGCTTCTTAGAATATGCTTTATCAAGCTTGTGTTCAGGGTTACTCCAATTGCAACAGTGTGGCTTCCTTGGCAAACATACAAAAAATCTTTTTGTTGATTTCTTAAGAACTGTTAAGCCTATTTTAATCAGAGTTTTTAGGAATTTTTCTTAGGACATATTGAAAATTGTTTCCAGCATGGTTTCTCGAGTAATGTTGTGACTTCCATAGCAAACATTTCGAAAACTTTATTGAAAATCTTCAGAAAAGCTTACTTCATCAAGTTTGGTAATAATGTTTCCTAGCATATGCTCTGTCAAAATTGTTCTCATGGGTCTCTCATAGTAACTGTGTGGCTTCCTTAGAAACCAGGACACATTGAAGCAGCTTATCTTGGCAGGACCTGGATGAGTATGAAAGATGTAACCACTGGATTAGGTATCTGACAGGAGTTGTGGTAGCACAGAGGGTAGAGTGCCTGACTTGTAATTGAAGAGTCATAGGTTCGATACCTGCACATGCCAGCCTAGCATGGCTGCCTCAGTTTCTTTGGGAATGCACTTAGCTCCCATTTCCTTGGCATTGATATAATTAGCAATGTGTTAAAAGTGCAGTTAAACCCAAGAAGAAAAAGTGTGTCTGACACTATAAGCCAACTAAGCTGTCACAGCTCCCTCAGATATGAAATGTGTTAGGTAAAGTCCTACAATGAACACCTTTGGTGTTGAAATGTGCTAGAGTCCCACTATGAAAACCTTTGACATTTGTACTGAAATGTGTTAAGAGTCCTTGCAGAAGCACCTTTGACATTCACAATGAAATGTGCTTGAGTCCTACCATGAACAATTTTGACATTTTTTCAGAATGTGTTAGAGTTATACCATGAAACCTTTGACATTTGTACTGAAATGTTTTAGAGTCCTACCATAAACACCTTTGACATTTGTACTGAAATGTGTTAGTGTCCTTGCATGAACACCTTTGACAATTCACACTGAAAGGTGCTGAGTCTGACTGTAAACACCCTTTACATTTGTACTGAAGATACCAATGCACCATCTTGTCCAGCTTAAGTTATTTAAAGTAGAAACACAGTTAAACAACATATCAGATACCACCAATTTTTTACCACATTGCTAGAAATCATTCTGACATGGGTCTCTTTGAACGTATGTCATCAGGCTTATTACTGTGTATGCCACATGAGAATGATCAGGCTATCTTGGGCATCTTTTTCTTTTAAAGTCTGTCCTCCAGGCACTAATCAAATTAGACTCCTTCAAGGTAGATTCATAAAACGGGAGGTAAGGTTACCTTCCTCTCAGTTATAGGTCACTGTGACTAATTTTATTCTAAACTATGACTGTCTTGTATTATTTGAAAATGCATGCCATGCTATTTTCTGAGGGCTCTTGTTTTGTATTTTATAGATCAAGGATTTCACCTCCAATCCAAAAGATATTATCAGCTGTCTGGATGATTTAAGTGCTACATATACATGTGAAACTTTTGATGTGGATTCCCTTTTTGATCTGATGTAAGTACTTTAATTCAATAAATTTTAGTCAGCATAGAATCTTACTTAATTTTACTAACAAAGTAATTTACATAAAAATTGCATTCTCACTAAATTGAAGTGGTGAATATGTATATGTGTGATAGAAATGCAGATGAACAGTTAGTATGTAACCAGCATTAGTACTTGGATAGTATCAGGTACCCATTTCATAAGTATAACTAGGGATAGTACTTGGATATTGCCTCTTACTTATTTCATAAGTGTAACTAGGGATAGTAGTTGTTGTTGTTGTTGGGTTTAACACCACTTTTCAGCACACGATAGGCTATACATGGCGGCCAGTATTAATTTTGGAGGAAGAACCCAGGAAATCCCCGGAAAGAACCACCGACCCTCGAGAAGCTACTGGCAAGCTTTCTCACATACCCATATTGGCCGAATCCGAGACTCAATCCCATGCAGACAGAGGTGAGATGGCAGTGATCCATAATGGAGAGCACTTTAGACCACTTGGCCACTCGGGGCCCCTAACTAGGGATAGTACTTGGATATTATCAGGTCCCCATTTCATAAGTGTAACTAGGGATAGTACTTGGATATTGCCTCTTACTTATTTCATGAATGCAGTGTTGTACTGAAGCTGTAATAACAGTGTGTGAACAGATCAGCCGGATGATGTTTTGTGTATGATTTCTTGTTACATATTTTTTGAGAATATTGTGATGAAATTAAAAGATCAAACTTCATGTTGTCTGTGTTGACATAACTATGGAAGCACATAGTGTCAGCATTGAAAGCTATGGATGTAAATTGTGTCATTGTTGACATAGCTATGTAATCATATTTTGTCTGTGTTGACATAACTATGGAAGCACAAAGTGTCAGCATTGAAAGCTATGGAAGTAAATTGTGTCATTGTTGATATAGCTATGCAGTCATATTTTGTCTGTGTTGACATAACTATGGAAGCACATAGTATCAGCATTGAATGCTATGGAAGTAAATTGTGTCATTGTTGATATAGCTACGCAATCATATGTTGTCAGTGTTGACATAACTATGGAAGCACATTGTGTCAGTATTGAAAGCTATGGAAGTAAATTGTGTAATTTTTGATATAGCTATGCAGTAATATTTTCTTAGTGCTGACACAACTATGAAAGCATATTGTGTCAGCGTCGAAAGCTATAGTCTTAAGTCCCAATAACGAAGTTAAACAACTGAAAATTGATACAGAAGTGCTTAGAATTGGCTCATGAATATTGTTAATACAGTAATTCATAGAAAAGGTTCATGATTACTGTCAATGTAGAGGTGCTTAGAACTGTCTAATGATTACTGTCAACACAACAGTGCTTAGAATGATTACTGTGTTAGCACATCAACATGTATAAAATCTTAGTAAATAAAGCAAAGTCAGTTTTGCAGAAAGTGTTACTAATGCAAAAATTATGTGATAAAATTATAATACATTGTATATATATATCTATATGAATGATTTTCTGGATGGACTATATATATAAAGGATTGTCTGGAAGAATAGTTCTGGATGTTTGTCACCTTTGTTAGATTGTAGTAGCCGCCATTTTATAAATACACTATGCATTGTAATACAAAAGGAAGTGAAACTTTTGAGTGAGAAAAATGAAATTATTAGCATCGTTTAAAGAGAATTACTTCTCATTGAAGCGATGTTTGTTAAGTTTAACATTCTTCACTTTGAGAGCAATTTCCATGTATTTTTGATTCAGTAGCTCCCTTTTGTTGTCATTAAGCCATCATGTTTATTTTTGTCTATTTACGAAAACCTATTTAACCTTAAATTTGCACTTTTGAAATGCCAGTTTGGTAGTATTCGGTATTGCTTATATGATGTGACTAAGATTTTCTAATATTTAATGACACTGTAACCCAGTGATTTAAAGTAATTAATTTTGCAATAAATTACAGATTAGAAACATTTGTTATAATGGATGTTGAATTACATGGTGCTCATGTTGCAAGAATACATTAGCCTTTATTGCAGACAAACATTTTACGCAGAGCTTTAAATACATAGGTAAAAGCCAAGCAGTGAATAAGAGCATGGCAACAGTGATCAACATTAAATTAATTTTAAAGAAAATAAATCAGGCCTCCATATTCAGAGTTCAACATCGTTATAATTGATAGATAATTTGCATTTTACAGTTGACTGCTAATACATGTTTGACTAGTTATGATTGATGGATAACTTGCATTATACAGTTTCTTTGATTATGCTGTGGGAGCGTATAGTGTTGACCTGCATCCATCACATATTAGTTAAGCTTTGTTTTCAGGTCATTTAACATAATGTGGCTTTATCTCTGTTCAGTGAGCACATTTCCATGTTTGGGGGATGGGTGGGTTTGGTTTTCATTTTTTAATTGGATATTACTAAGTAACTTTATCCTTATTTTCAGCCGTGAGAGGGTCCCAATGCCACATGTAGATGGTGACCAGGCTGTACTACCCCCACCTTATATTGTTCGGTTGCTCTTCCTCTTTGGTAGATCTGACACTGGCATGAAAGTAGAATCAAAGGAGGTTTGTCAAGTTTTTTTATTTCAAATTGCCAGTACATTTGAGGACACAGTTTGTTAAACACATCTTGGCCTTCTAGGCAGACAATGATGAGAAATTATGAATAAAGTTAATGAAATTATGTGTTTCATAGGTAAAAATGATAAGTAACCCTCAAATTTTAAAGCGTAAGTTCACTCTGTTACAGATTTATGGAATTTAAGAATGAGTCAGATATTGAACTCCGATAGTATGGTGCCTAAATGGTCTGAGATTTATTTGATTGGACAAGATTTTGCCAAATGAGTGTGGTAATTTTATGTAGAGAATGTACTTCTTAGTTTTCATAGGAATGGATATGAAGGTGATACTAGCAAGATGTCTGGATATTAGGCTGAGTTTTTTTAATAATATCACCATTCTTCATGAGATCTTTCATTGTGAATCAGAGGTAGCTCATCCTGTGACAAGTAACATGCTAATTTGACCATTAGTCATGGTTATATGCGTAGAATAGCTATATGTCAAGCTGTGGTTAAATTTGTCGTATTTCTTTGACCCTTTCATTGGTTCTGTTAATTCTTTTTGATATTTTATTATGAAGCAAATTTATTTGGTAATACATTCACATACTTCTTTGACCTCACAGTAAAGTTCATAGGCATGGAAGATTAGCTTTTCAGTTCAAGTCTATTATGTACATATATTTCTTTGAGCCCTTGATGGATTCTGTTCAGTACTATTTATTGACTGTTTATTACATGCAACACCTTGGTTTACCCTGTAGACACCCCCCCCAAGTCAGTACTCCACATTCATGCCCTGGCTTTTGTTTACCAAGTAGACCTTTGGGGTCAAGGTAATGTTAGGTTGATAGCTTGAGCATGTGCTGTATATTCCAGCCCTGGCCTTGTTTACCCTGTAGACCCCCCCCCCACCAGTCAGTACTTGTGGATAGTCTCCACATTCATGCCCTGGCCTTTGTTTACCAAGTAGACCTTTGATGTCAAGGTAATGTTAGGTTGATAGCTTGAACATGTGCTGTATATTCCATCCCTGGCCTTGTTTACCCTGTAGACCCCCCCCCACCCCCACAGTCAGTACTTGCGGATAGTCTCCACATTCATGCCCTGGCCTTTGTTTACCAAGTAGACCTTTGGGGTCAAGGTAATGTTAGGTTGATAGCTTTGATTACCCTGTAGACTGGGGAGGAGGGTAATATTTTGTTTACAACATAACTTGAGCATGTACTTTGCATTAAAAAGTCCTGGCTTTGTTTACCGTATAGACTCTGGGGTAAAAGTAATGTGATATTTACAGCACGACTTGAGCACAGGCTGCACATTCAGTCCCTGATCTTGTTTACCCTGTAGAAATTTGGGTTTAGGTAATGGGTTTTTGGGGGATGGTTTTTTTCAAAGATATCAAACTATATGGTTAAAACTGTAAAGTGGAATGGATCAAGCAATGGGTCCCATGTATCAGAGACTGATTAAGGAAAATGAGTAAGAACAGTACAAAACTAGTAGCCTAAGTACTTTCAACCCTAATCCAGTCTTTGCCAAAGGTAGTTACAAAACAAAAATAAGCAAGACAAATATATAAAAAAAAACCCCACAAAAATGGGCTGAATTTTCAGATCTTTGCATGATTGTATGTCTAGTGGAAGTTTTGTTTGAGAATTTTAGATGTCTTGTCTTATATGTTTTAATGTTAGTGATAAAATGTCAACCTGTATCATCTTTTTACTTGGTTGGTCAGGATAAATGGTATCATATAAACTTTTTTGTTCTCTATATTTTAAGAGGTCACTGTGTTTATTTTTATTTATCTGTCAGTGTTTTCTCTGGTATCAGGTCTTTGTCATAGTCTTGGTTGATGAAATGTTCAGACAGCTTGTCAGATTTATTTTGGAATGTTTCATGGTCTAAGAAAATTATGCATATCCCCAGTACCTGGACTATTCCAAATACATTGTTTTGGAAGACAGCTGGATGGAGAAGGTACTAGTTTGTTTTTTTAACAATTCGTATTGCTTTGTACAGAAATATGGGCTTTGAGTTAGATATCTGATATGAAGTCGACCAGATTTTCTCATCCATGCTCTCTTTAATTTATGTGCCATCAATTAATCAAGTATGGTGTCACTGATGCTAAAAGTCTTCTTTATTATTATATGATTGGGGGCCATCTTTCTACCCATGACTGTTCCATTTATTTCAAGGTATTTTATTCATTGAATAAAAAGTTATTGAGTTTTAAGACCAGCTTTTTAAGTTTAAACAGGAAATAAATGGGTGCTTATATGTCTATCCTTAACTATGCAGTATATTGGTATACAGAAATGTAATGTCTGAAGAAACAAATGTTTCATCTGGAGGTAAGGGTTTACTTGCCTTGCTTTTTATGAGATAATCTGTCATGTGTTTTAATTTTTTTAATTATTTAGGTCACTATAGTAACACCTACCTATAATTACTACTTTTTTGTCTCCACTGTTCATATGCCAGGAGAGCTGTCATCCACCATATGACATTCATCCATCTGTTATAACAAATTGTTATCATTACGCTCCTTGCAGGTTTGCCATGAAACTTGACACACACATTCATCCCTGTCTAGTTGGCCCTCCAAAATGAAAATGATGCTGCCCAGACATCTAATATTTCCTCTGCAACATTTATATTGACAGTCTAGTTATCACTACTCCTAAATAAATGTTCATATCAGCATGGGGTCTCACTTGAAGACTTGTGATGACTAGTTTTTTGTAATTGAAAGTGATTCTAATCAGATGTCCAATATGGTCATCTTGGGTATTTTTGCTACTCTACCAGAATGGGATGGTCATATCAGCATTGGATTTTCACTAAAAGACAAAATATATTGCATAGTGATTGGGTTGTGTGGGGTGGGGTGGATGGGAGGTCAGATTTTCATAAGTAATATGGAGTCTTACTTTTAATCTGAACATCATCTGTACCAACTGAAGGAGTGGGATAATTTTTGGTATAATTTTTCCTCAGAATGAGTAGATAGCCCCAAAGGTTTTGAATTTTGGATGTCCCTTGAAGATGTGTGGTGGGTGGTTAAAATCATAGGGTCAAATTTTGGCAATTGTTTGCATCTGTAGATGAATAAAATATTAATAGCGAATCTCTCAACCTTTCTATCTTGCTGGTTTTACCTATTTATAGTTTGATAAAAGTTTTTCTGAAGATAAATTTTTTTAAAATAGATCTTGCTCAAAAATTCTGCTAATCTGTGATTTGTACTGATATAAACCTATTTACCAAGTTTTTCAGTTAGATGAGAAAATAGGGTCTTGTTGACGGTAACAAGGTCAGCCAAGTCAGATTCAAGGTCACCTCAGTATATGCAGATCTCTTATTTAGAACCTTCTATGACCATAAGGATATAAGACCATGATGAAACAAGACCATGATAATAAAAGATCACATACTACATGACCATGATGATAAAGGACCATGATGATATAAACTTATTTACTGAGATGGAACAAAATCCAATTGAAGCCCTGCTTCTCGAGAAGTACCAAGCTCCGTCAGTCACATTTAAGATTACATCATAAGTATGCCTAGATCTTGTACATAATCTTATTCATTTAGCAAGTCAGAACAAAACTTGGACAGAAATCGAGTCTTGACAAGCACAGCTAATCAGAAAGGTCAGTTCATTAATATGCAGTGATTTTTATTCATAATAAATAATATATCTGTCACAAATCTTAATGATACAGCCTATTTACCGAGTTTGATAAAAATCCTGTCACAAAGTAAAGTATAAAGAGTGATACAAACATGGCCAATTTCATGCAGGATCACCACTTTTGTGTATGTACGTCTTGTCCTTAACAAAATCATCCAACATCTTGAAAATATCTGTTTACCAAATTTGATTCAATTTTGGGTCAGAGATGCTGTAACTTGAGTTGTAAGAGCTTCATTCAATCAGATGCAAGATTATTTTATTATTATATGTAAATCTTGCTGACAATAACACTCATTAGACATCATCATGATATGAGCCTGTTTATAATGTTTTATCAAGATCTTGCTGACAGTAACACTCATTAGACATCATCATGATATGAGCTTGTTTATAATGTTTTATCAAGATCTTGCTGACAGTAACACTCATTAGACATCATCATGATATGAGCCTGTTTATAATGTTTTATCAAGATCTTGCTGACAGTAACACTCATTAGACATCATCATGATATGAGCCTGTTTATAATGTTTTATCAAGATCTTGCTGACAGTAACACTCATTAGACATCATCATGATATGAGCCTGTTTATATAATGTTTTATCAAGATATTGCTAACAATAATGCTCATTAGACATCATCATGATATGAGCCTGTTTATAATGTTTTATCAAGATATTGCTGACAGTAACACACATTAGACATCATCATGATATGAGCTTGTTTATAATGTTTTATCAAGATCTTACTGACAGTAACACTCATTAGACATCATCATGATATGAGCCTGTTTATGTTTTATCAAGATCTGAACAAAGCTAGAGCTGCTTTAAATGCTGACAAGCTCAGCTAGTCAGTTTCCAAATCACATCATTTACATGCATGGACCTGGTGGTTCTTACTTGTATTCATCCACGATTTTAATGATGCAAGCCAGTTTTGAAATTTAATTAAGGTTGGATCAGAAATGCAGTCTCTGAAGCGATAAGAAGCTCAGTAAGTCAGACTGAATATCAATTCATTATTGTATTTATATGTGGATCTTGCTTATTATCAAACTTCTGAGCGATCTTGATGATATAAGCCAGTATGCTAGGTTCGGCCAAGTCAACTCTAAAGTGGTAATAAGATTTTAGATGAATTCAGTAACGAGCGAGATCCTCACAATTTGAAGAGGTGATTTTGCATTTAATTTGCTGAGATTGTTACAACTTAGGAAGCTATATTTTTTATTCATTATTTTATCTTGGACTACATACTTAAATCATCAAGACCATGGACGAGTTTTATAAGGGATGCAATCAAAATATATTAATAAGATTGCCTTGTATATGGTTGTCGGAGCTCGTTACCACTCGAATAACTGTATTACTGATCCATGTTCGAGTAAACTTGGTAAATAGGCTCAACTTGTCAGGATCATTAATGTGTAAAATTACAAACAAGATCAACACATACTGAGTTGATTTTGCATCAGATTGGTTGAGCTCTGCAGAACTTGAGTAACTATTTCTAATCATATTTATATTAAGCTTAGTAAATAGCATTTAAATAATTAAGAAATTCTGTGGGGGGTTTTATGAGCATACTTTGCACATATTAATGAAATTCAGTGTGGTAAGAAATTTTTCTAAATTTGTTTTCTTTAAAATAACTGTCTTTTAGTAAAAAGGAAGTAAGGGAAGTAACCCTTGATATTGGTAGTGCAACCAGATTAAAACAAGAGTGCAAGATGCACGCACATTTCAACAGAACTTTATAAAAAGGAGACTTGTTTTGTTGTGTGTCTCTGATGCATGCAAGTAAAGAAGAGATAGTAACATTTGATTAGGTGTAATTGTGTACAATTGCAGAGTAACATAACCAACATTCAAAATAGTAAATAAGGATTAGGATTTCTTTACACTGTGATCAAATAGTGTTTTGCACTATATATATATATATATATATATATATATGATAGATAAATAATAAATAGATATACTGTTGTACATAGATTCATGAAATTTGGTGAGACGGTGCATACAAATCATTAGTACTGTATACTCGTTACACAAAGATCACTACAACCTATATTTTAGACTGGACTGACTTGGGTTCAGTCTCAGCCATTGTTAATGTCATGTATTATGGTCATGGTTTTCAATTCAAGTACCCGTTACCAACATTACATGCCTCATGGCCATGGTTTTCAATTCAAGTACCTGTTAACAGACATCACATGCCTCATGGCCATGGTTTTCAAGTACTTGTTAACAGACACCACATGCCTCATGGCCATGGTTTTCAAGCCAAGTACCTGTTAACAGACATCACATGCATTATGGCCATGGTTTTCAAGCCAAGTACCTGTTACAGACATCACATGCCTCATGGTGATAGTTTTCAAGCCAAGTACCTTTTACAGACATTAAATCATAATGGTGAGGATTTTATTTCAAGTACCTAATTGCAAAAATTTAAATGTTCTAAATTTGGTCCAAGGTGGACACATTTTTACTGACCCTGGTCTGCTTGGAAGACAACTTTAGCCATGTAGTCCATCTTTGTAAAAGTTAAAACTTTCCCTTACAAAATGATGCCAACATCATTCATTTGATTTTTTTTTGAAAACGTAGCCGATAACATTAGCCAGTAATAGCCTTATAGATTGTGTTCCTGTACAATGTTTCTGTCTTAATCAATAATGTATTTCATTTGTCCAGAACCTCAACATGCTGTATTCATCACCCTACTTCTTTCTGGATGCCCTGTATATCCATGAACCACCATCAGCAGAAAATAAATGTCAGGTGATTATCTTCTATTTGCATTACCCTCAGTAAATTTATATGGACTTGAGAGATTTCATTAAAATTCTATTTTATATATATATATATATATATATATATATATATATATATATATATATATATATATATATATATATATATATACACACACACACACATATACATATATGTGCTTGGTTAAGATAATGACTAATGTTTAGATCTGTCATTACATGATGCACCAGCAGATCTGGGTCTATGCAGATTGTTAGGAGTAACCAGTATAACAGAAAAAATATACCCTGATCTGCTAGTGATATTATGTGACGGCAGATCAAAGTCAGCTTTGTTTGCAGTTTGAATCAACTTATCATGGAGTATAGATGGTAAACATTTCTTGCATGATTGATGGCAGCTTTACCAGACAATAACTGGTGGATTTTCCCCCTTTTTTGAATCTCTTAATAATTCAGTAAAACATTGATTTGTATTTTACTTTGTTTGAATATGTTAATCAATACAGTAAAGCATTCATTGAACTGACATAGATATATTTCAGTCATCAGGCCAATCAAGTGTCACCCATAATCATGTATAAATTAATTAATTAGCTTATAGCTAATTAATTGGATGAACACTATGTAGCCTGATGAAAATCAGCATACATGTATATAATAAGTTACAAAATTTCAGGCATCACCTTCTGAAAAAATATTGGAATACAGAATATATCATTTGATACAATTATGTGCTATAAATATTTATAGAGAAATAAGTATTACTTAAATATGTATTATTTTAAAAACTTTTTTGGCATTTAAACAGCAACTTAAACACATTAATGGCTTTATACCGCCGAGCAAATGGGACTAAGTGTCTTTCTAAGAGCACACAAAGGCAGCTGATCTGTGCTGGCCTGGGAATATAAAAGACCATAGGCATGGTACAGCTTGCAATAAGTTCATCCTAAATTTCTTATTGATAAATGCCATCATTTTACTTCAGAAAGACATGAAAATGTGTGTATCTGTTTTCTTTTCCAGGAAAACTTTGACAAGATTTGTGACTTTGATTCAAAAGGTTTATCATTTATACTAAGTGTGTGTAGAAACATTACCAAGATATATGATCACATGGCTCAATGCCTTGCACATCCCCTGCAGAGGCCCTTACAGAAAAATGTCTTTTACAGACTGGGACCACCTATGCCAGATGAAGGATGACATTGCCAATTATTTTCATGAATAAAAAGAGGTCCCAGAGAGGAAATATAAAGATTCCCATAAAGAGGCACTGTGATTGAAGAAATGTGCATACATTCACAGTAATTCTGTAGAAATGTAGTCACCCATGACGGAGTTCCGATATAAATATTGTTGCTTATACTGTAGAAAATATTTTCTTGCAAAACTTGAGAGCACTGTTTAAGAGAGACGATGTTCCATGAGGTGGTATCCAGAATAAATTAAGAATTAAAACCCACAGTTGCTCTATATTATGAAGCGAGTGAAATGAAAACAAAGAGTGTTAATGAATGATATAGTGCAATAAAAGCTGTTTGATAACATTTAGTTTATATTTTTCTAACACAACAAATGTTGCATGAAAAACTATCTGTAGTTTGTTTCAGTATGGACTTATGTGACTTTTACAGTTTTAATGGGTGAAAGATAACAAACAATAAATATGGCTGAGCTGTGAGATCTAGGTAGTCCTTCATAACAGTTTAGTTCATTTTCATAAAAAGTGATTGAGAATTACTTTTCAATGACAACTTGGAAGCATTTGTGGAAAATCACCATTCCAATTGTGGAAACAGTTGCTTACTACAAATCTGGAGTTATTTCTGATCCAATTTCAGTCAAATTTGGCATATGGGTTGATATCATAAAAATCTTCCATAATTAGTAAAATGTATGAATATTAATGAGGTGAGCTTAAATCAAATTTGCTAATTTACATCACCACCCAGGAGACCATCTTTCTGATGTTGGGAATATATGTTTATATCACTAAGATTTGGGACAAGTTTGATAATGAGTGAAATCCACAAATTCTAATGAAATTGCTTCTGATGCTACTGGGAAATTGGGGAAAATGTGGGGAGAAAGAATAGGTTTGTTTCCAACTAGGAAAAACCCTTGAAATTTCCAAATATTAATCAAGGGATAAACAGGGAATTTTCAATCGCCTCTTGATTGCAACAAAGATATATAATTGAGTCATTACTGAACATATCGAGTGTTAAACATATTGAGTTCTTCCTGAAATTTTTGAAAATAGAAGAACTCTTCATTCAGTTGAGGTAGGATTGCTATATTGATTGATTGTCAATCCAAGTGTTCAGGCAAGTGGATTGGTGAAGTAGACTCCATACCTCTTAGTCCAGACTGTACAAGCATATTTGTTTTTCTTCATTAGTTATGGAAAACAGTCTAGCATCACAGTGTCAACATGGCTTTGAGGTGTGATCATGGTGAGCACAAAAGAAAAATAATAAAGCTTTCTTCGCAGTTTTCCATATGTAAAGTTTACTGTGATAAATATTAATCCTGTTATGTGGTAGTTTGCACCAGGAGCTTGGTATTCACAACCTTCGGTTCCCCCAGCTTCATTTTTTCGTGAACTTTACTTGTATCTTGTCATGTGCTACAGGGAAGTTTCCTAAAATACAGTATAGAATTGGGATTTTTTTTATCATGCAACAAGTATTTTGGGACATTTGTAATACATGGTCTTTTGGTCTCTATCCTCTATTCCATATCACTCATAATTAATTGTAAATGCCCCTTTGTAGCTGATTAAAAACATTTATATTATAAAGGTTTGTGTATAGTATAAACCAAAATTAGTTAGCATAATTTTAGTCTTGTTTTGTTGAGAAGTTGCTTTCTTAAGTATTAGTTGTGTTTTTGGCATAAAAGTAGCCTATTAAAACAACATGTCCTTAATGTGAAATAAGTTTATCTGTTTATTCATCTAACATAATATAAGTTTAGACTGCATTATACAAATTTTGTTTATTACTTATATGTATTCTTGGAATGAAGGTGTTCTGTGAACTTATGGTACCATTAGTTTCACATCAAAGTAAAGCTCTATTCTGTTCTTTTTTAAATAGGAATTATTGCAGCACTTTTACCAAGACATACCTCAACAAACTAGAATCCTGAAAACTCTTAAAAACCAAATTTCATTTACAGTGCAAAAGTCATAAAATAGAGAACTATAAAAATCGTAATTTAATTCTTCAGAAGAAAATTAATCAAGAGTCATTAGTGTTTCACTCAAGACCACCTGATTCCATGCATATCTTTGCAAACAGACACTCAAGCTACATGCTGAATTGATGTAATTCAAAGCACAAAATATATGTATCAGTTATTACTATGTATTGTTGACTATCAAAACAGCCAGTCAAAGAAATTATTATCTGTTGCTATGAAAAGAAATTATTTTCCCATCAAAGAGGAAGGTAGAATTATAGAAAAAGAAATACTATGTTCTGTTGTCAATTTGGTGCTAATTTAATGATTATAAATAGCAGAAATTTCATTGCTCTCTCTGGAATTCCTGCCAAAGATTTGCACATGATCCATCAAAAGAAGTGCAAAATTCTAAAGTCAATTATGACTGTGGATGTATCCAGGCTCATTATAAATAAAAATAACTGTATCCAATATTTCTTCAAACAGACTTATAAAAAGAGGCCTTCTGGTATGGAAACGGTTGCAGATTTTCAACTGTAACCTTTTTTTGAGGTTGCCATTTTCTGTAATACAATATCTAAGGTGAAACATTATAACAAAAGTTTTACTATTTTTAAAAATAAAATTTTAATATTTCATCAGCATAATCTAATATGAAAATACTTCATGCAACTATTTTGAAGTTGGACACCTGTTTTTTCCTATTTTCATCAACTTTGCCCTCTATAACTTGAACCTCATTCTGGTTGGAGAGGTAATTTTGCCCAAATATTGTAGTACTACTTGGACCCTGACTTGTGAATAAATGTACTTAAAAGTAATGCGAAGCTGAATGGAATGAGGTAATGCCTCATGCAAGCAAGATTTCCTAACATTTAATTGGGATATTTAAAAGTGAAAATTATGGTACTACCAGGCTGCCTTAATTAATATAACAAAATCATCCCTGATTACTGGGGCAATTTTCAGTGCAGAATCCCATGCTCTAGTTATCCTTGACAATGACGGTATTGAATATACTGTCCATAGTCAGATTATATTGAAATTAGATGTTGGGGCATCAGCTAGATGTTAGTGGAATTTAAATTTTAATAAGGTAATCTTGCATCTGATTGGCTAACATTATTACCACTGTCTAGGCCAGATTTATGGTTTTTATCCAACTTAAAATATGGGCTGATATCTTAAGAAATTTTGGATGGAAACCAAACGAGATCGTGCATGGGTCAATAATGAGTGAGAATGAAATGAAACTAATTTATTGTGCAGAGGCGGCCAAGAAATACCTAGAGGAGGAAATTAACTGATCGGGGGTAAGAAATAACTAGACAGGGAAAGAATCAGCTAGCCAGTTCTTTACCTGGGGAAAGAATTAGCTACCCAATTAATTCTTTCCCCAGTGAATGAATCGGCTGTTCAGAAGTGACAACAAAACTATTTTCAAGATGACCAACATAATGGCTATGTCATTTATATCAATATCATTTTTGTTTTGGACCATCAACAGATCACAAGGTCTTGTAGTGAAAATTTCAGTGCAAAACAGCCATCCATGTAGGATTAGCAGCAGGAACAAGATGGCTACCATGTAAACTATATTATATATCAGACTGGCACCATTTTCATTTAGGACACTCTACATGTAATAAATCCTCAGGTCCATGTCGATATGACTAACACAGTGACTTCAGGAGGAGAAGAAATAAGATTTTCAAGATGGCCATTATAACACTCATGTTAGATGTCAGATTGACACCATTTTCAATTACAACCAAATGAATCTCAAGGTAAAACTGTACACCAAGTTTCATTGGTTTTTCAGGAGGATTAGCAAGAAATAACATCTGACACATGGCCTGATGGTCGATAGATAGACCGTCATCAATGACAAATGCAGATCCATAAGCATTTCTGATCTTTGACCAGAAGATTAAAAACTGATCATAATATTTATGACCATTAGAGCTTAGTTTGTGGGAGAACATTGATTTTTCAGTACGACCATAATATTTATCAAGTTATAGTGTAATCCATCAAAAACTGTAGGTCTTGTTGCATTCACAATACCATGTCATGGATAGATGGACTGAGAGAACACAAGAAATCTTGTATACCTCTGACTCTGCAGATAATACACATATTTTAAAGAAATAACCTGTCAAGTAAGGTGAATGTAATGGTGGATCATACAGCCTGTTTTCAGTAAACTGCATATTGTTTCAACCTTGTTAAATGATGTCCATGTAGCCATGTAATACACATCTGTTAGCCAAAGATCATAAAAAAAAGAAGTCACTGCATGCCACTAAACACATGTAATGAACCTGAGTATACAGAAACTGTACACTGAGTTGGAACTATTCACTTTGTTGGAAACAAACAACATTAAATCATTAAAATATCTGATCAAAATTTGTTAGATAAACCACATTCCTCGAAAAGATGTTCATCAGTGGTACATCAGTTTCTTAAAAAAGTCGACATCAAAATACTCACATATGGAGGTTGACACTTGATAAGAACATGTTCCTTTGCCACTGGACACTGGCATGGTATTCCAGTCCAGCTGCAAACTGCACAGACAGAGTGTTGACAGATCTGAGTCTGTGCAGTTTGTTAGGAGTAATTAGTACAATAAACAGTACAGACCCTAATCTGCAAGCACAGGTGTGTGTGTAATTTGGAATTTTAATGCAGCTTTAAAAAAAATTCAGTCATATTGCTATGATGTCTGCAGTTTGGCAGTTGATAGCACTGTCTAGCACTGGGCCATCATGCCACAGACATGTAGCATCATGTCCCACCCAGTAACTTTATCCTGACGTCAGGCCAACTGGTCCTAAAATGAACCTCTTAATGCTGAGCACCAGCTGCTATTACTATTTTTATAAGTCTTTGGTACGATTCAGCGGGGGTTCGAACACGTGACCTCCCACATCCGAGGCTAATGCTCTAACCACTTAGGACACTGGAGCAATCCAGGTATGCACGAGTAAAGTATACATTGTCCGATACATGATTGACACAATACCACATCAACCTATCTCTGCAATTTGTGCTCTGAGAGTTACCTTTCTTCAAAAGTGGGTTTGATCTGATGAAGGTTATGGAGTTGTCTAGGATGAAGAACATTCTGATTTATATAATATTTTAAGTCAGTATATGGATCTTCCATTCAGAGGTGGGTGACTGCAAGACAGTTTTTGCTGCTTTATATGCCCTTTCATTACCCTCAATGCCAGTGCAACTAGGCAGCCAAAAAGTAAAAAATGCTTATTTTTCTGTATAAGCTTGCTTATTAATGGATTGCCAAGTTTAAGGTTTTGCAAGGCTTTTAGTGCAGAAAAGAGAAAAGGGAAGAAAAAAAGCTGAAATAGTTTTTTTGGAGAGGTTTCATTTGTAGTTCCAAGCTTTGAGAATGACTAATTTCTGCAGTAAAAACGAAGGTTGTATCTGACAACCAGCTCAAGATGATGCCAAGGGGTGATGCAATGGCAGTTCCAACCTGGTCGCCATCTTTCAGACCATTGGTACACTGAGACATATAGCTTTAACCAGAGGCTCTGATTTCACTGAATTTACCCGGAAAAGAAAGTCCTGAAAACTAAAACAAAGTTGCTTGTTCTAGTGGTAGTCAATTCAATTATGTTTGCATATTTGTAATTCCAATGTAATTTTAGTACTAATATGATGTAGAATTAATTATAATGTACAGTATGCTACGCCTATTTGAAGCGATAGGGCCAAAATACATGGAGTATTGACCACCCAAAAATACACATAAACCTTAACGGGTCAGCTGAAATGGGAATGTTATGAAGCCAAGAAGTCCTGAAAGAAAAATTGAAATTTTTAATGCTGAATTCCAGAGAATGGTTACAAAGTTAAATCATGCCCATCTACACTATTTTGTTCTATTAAAAGGATTTAAACAAAACTTAAACGTAAGACTCATCATAAACACAAGACTCTTCAGCAAATTGTTTACTGTAATTAGTGTCACCAATACAAAATGTACAATAGCTATTTATAAACAGCAACAGACAGAATAAGGTATTATGTTATCACAAACTAGAAATATGTTCTTGAACACAGATGGCCCATCACAAGGCCTGAAATGGCATAAACACAAAACTTGACCAAGGTGGCAGATGGATAGACGAAGATAACTACCACTGTTGAAGTGGGGCATAAAATTTATATAAATAGCCTATACTTCCTTGTCAAGTCCAACTGCAAACTGCAGAGAAAAAAATCTGCTATCCTATAATGCACTAGCAGATTTGGGTTTATGCAGTTTGTTAGGAGTAATCATTAAAACAACCCATACAGACCCTGATCTACCAGCGGATTATGTGTGAGCATATCAAGGTCTATGTTGTTTGCAGTTGGACTAAACTTATGCAAGTATGTTACCGATATACAAAAATATACATAATTAACATTATAAACTACAGTAATATGCAGTCTAATTGCAAATGGATAAAAGATTACAATGGAATAAAAGATAAATCTGTACACACAATAACCCCAAGTCAAAACCTGGCTGGAAACATTTGGGTCTCAAATTTGACTTAGCACTTTCATTATGATACATACAGAGCAAATATGGTGCCAGACGGGGCAAAAATTTGCACACATCACTTGCTGATATGGCACTCAAGAGGAAAAAAAATAAAAACCTATTGAAGATGTGTTGGAAAAAGTGCACACACACATACCTGTTGATATGGCACTTGAGAGGACAATGGTTGAAGATCTATGCATGAAACGTCTAAGACTGAGAATTACTCAAGAAAAAAAGGCATGCAAAAATAAAAAATGCTAGTTTATCATCATGAAAAGGACTAAATGGTTAGCGATTAAGATGCCAGGGATTCAAACCCAAGTATGATCCTAAATAACACTTGCAAGGAATTTATATGTAACAATACACTTATCAATCTGTCAACAAAGAAAGCCTGTAGCAAAATTCAAGTTTTTGTAAAGCACCGATTTCAAACTGGATGACTACATAATCAATGCTGTTCAGTTTTGCTTCCCATAAAATCAAGAGTTTTAGTAACTCTTTTACTTGTCGTAGTTTTAGACAGAAGCATATTACATGATAATATGACAGGTTATTTTGGAGGGAAAAAATGTGAAAGAAATTGACATATATAGTAGTTGGTGTTATACTGCACAGAATGGTGTCAGAATATGAACAGTACAAAAGCTTCAAACAGATGCCCAGATGTGGAAATCAAACCTTACAGGTTCTGTGCATGGTATAGATCCAGAAAGCAGCTCTGTTTCGACATTGTTCACAGATTAGTGTACAATAAGTATGGGTAAATACAATGGGGGTTCACTAAACTGAACATACATACATATATACATACATCTGTCTATATCTATATATATGATTGGTGTACATTATGTTTACTTTCTCGGTAGGAGGTTGTATGCAAACTAAGGTATACAACTTATTTACATTTGTTGGATTTCTTAATTGAAGTGAAAGCATGTTCTATGTCACCAGGTGTGGTGGGACTATTCCAAAAACACAAGATATATATAAATACAACTGTAGTGTCCTTCTTTGTTATAATTCTTATGCAGTTTCAATTATCTACCATTCACTAAAGAGCCAAATGAATATAAATCTACTTCTGCTATAAATGAAGAGAAAAATTCATATTGAAGTGTTTGCTGACAATCAATGGAACAACAGAATGTTATGAAACTATTGCCTGAAATTAATGCTAGCATTTGAGACCATATTAGCAAGGTTTTGACTTGTACAACAACCACTTTAAGGAAAAAGTGGAATATGGCTAACATCCAACTGGGACCTAAAGCCGGGACTCCATGCAATTTGCACATAGTTAACAATAAAATACTCATTATGAATACATACATACACTAACAGGGTTATTCTGCTTAAATTTACTAGAAATTTGTGAAAAAATACCAGTAGATTATATTTTTTTATTTGTGTATGGGGTGAGCTATGGGCCAAAAACCAAAATCAAAGTCATACTGATAGTGGGAGGGATGAGGTGGTTATAATTTCTTTTTAAAATAGAATTTTCTACTATTGTTTAAAGTATTGCCATCAGTGGAACAATATCCAAGGAAGATAACTACCAAATTTTACTTGCCCCCTTGACATAAATTCCAAAAATATAAAGAAAAAAAATTCTATCCACTGGAGACCATTGCCATTTAAACCTGTGTTTGACATGCACCCAACTGCAAACAGCATGCTGGCAAATCAGGATCTATACTGTTTAAATTAAATCAAAAGTAAACCTACACAGACCCTTATCTTCTGCTGCATAATGTAAATATGTATCTTGATCTAGGATGTATTCATTCGGGTACACAAAGAAATAGTGTCCAGAAAAATTACTCGCACAACTGACATTTTGCCAAAAAAACTAAGTCTACACTAACACTCCACCAACCCCTTTTTGTCCCCTGAATGAGTGCTTTTGTATTGATAGTACAATCTGAAACCTTTTGTCTTGTTCAAAGACCAAACAAATCAAACAAAGAAAAACTATTTCATAAAGCTGAATGGATATTTTAGTTATTAAATAATCTGGCTCAAATGTCAAGTAAAACAGTTGTTTTAATTGGCTGTTTTTAATGTTCTAAATTTGATTTCTGTCCCTATTTTCTTCTCTTTATTCTGGTGATGAGGCTGTACAATATCACATTCCACCATGCCAAGAAAATACTCAGATGGACAACCTTCTGTCTTGTCATGAAATTATCATAAAATGTCACTTCATCAAAAGTACAACTGTACAAAGCAAAAACTTTGGAATCTAGTTTTATTTTGAATAATTAAAATTGCAAGTCCCACATCTATTATTAGATTAAATAATTATGCCAACATCTAGAATTCTAAATGATTCTCTCTGTGTCCTGCTGTTACCATTGTATTTGGATAATTAGACTAAATGTTCCATATGATGTTGTTTTGTTCATGAAAAATAAAAACAGACATAGGGTGTATTTGCCTCTGAAGCTGAAAACTGTCAAACTTGTCATTATAATGTCTCCAACTACATACTGACACCCGTCATTATGTCTCCACCTACACATTGTGACACCTGTCATAATATGTCTCCAACTACACACCGACACCTGTCATTATAATATTATTATAATGTCTCCACCTACACATTGTGACACCTGTCATTTTAATGTCTCCACCTCGTAACCATGACAGCCACTATATATCTCCACCTGTATACTGACACCTGTAATCAGTCTCCACCTACATTGTGTACTCGACCAAAATATTATGACCAGGTTACAGGTCATCTAGAAGAATCTATTTTCTTTTAATTTATATTAATATTGTGAACTGCCTAAGAAATTTTATTTTCATTTTCCACCTTTTTTTCCCCCGTATAAAATCAGACTTGTTTTTGCTTATGTAGAGAGATACATTAAATAACATTCAGATGACCTGAAATGGTTTAACTACTGTACATGTGTTTCTATGCTTTATAATACAAAATGTTTTAAATGTCAGAGAAAAATATAATTGCATATTATTCACCACCGAGTCATAAGAAAAAATTAACATAAGAAAAAATAGAAATGATGAAAAGACAGGAATATTGGTTTTATAGTGACCCTGCTTAGTTTGCCTTAATGTGTAAGTCATTATTTGTCAAAAAAAAACCAAACAATTAGGATCTCTATATGGCTAAAATAATTGGGATTAAAGTTAATTAAATTACATATATTTCAATGATAATTAGATGCAGTCAAACTTAAAATTTTGAGTTGTGAGTTGGGAATGCAACTATTGCATAAATTGGTGGTTAGCTGCAAATTATATAGCTATTGCTATTGAGGTATGTTGTGTTTATTAAAAATGACTTGCATATGTAATTATCATGAGAAAATGCCACTATTAGATCATTTACCACCAGTTATAACCCAATAACAAGGTTGTTATATACAGGATTTCAACTTGAATATTCTGATCTCTTTGACGGAGAGTTCAATAACTTTGACTCTGAAAGAGTCTCTATGGTAATCAGCCATGCTTCTCAAAATGGTAAATGTCAAATGTTAGCAGATGTGCTTGATCCTTGTGCTTAATGTAAGACAGTATTTTGGAAATATCTGATGACATTTCAAACATCACTGAAATGCCTGGACTTTTCAGTTTTATTCTACCATATGTACTTGCTTATAAGTCACATCCAATTGCAACTACATAGACCCAGCAGATTTTTGTTTATAAAAAAATAAAGCAATCAAATACATATACCATATATACTAGCTTACAACTGCACACACCCAGATCTGACTTATAAATGAGTGTAGGTGGTAATTCCTGCTCTCCTTTAACAAAAAATATTGAAGAAATGAAAAAGATTTAATATCATCAAGCTACTGCTTACATTACGTAAGGCAATGGCACATCATGCAGTCATTGTGACAAAGTTACCATGACATGACAACAACCATGGCATTACCTCAGTTCAAAATGGGCTCTATTTACATCAGAGGTTCTTTGATAGAAAAGGCCTAAGTATGTTCCAAGTTATGCTGTCTTTGTCAAGGGCATGTGCATGTGCCAAAAAAAATGTGATTTTTGGCAAAACCACAAGAATAGATATGAATGAATATAAAGCAATTCAGAGTTTACAGTCATACAAATATATAAAGGTAGAATCAAGAACTTTGATTTGAAGATGGAGAGTTATAAAAGAAATTTCAACATGAGAGCTTTGATAAACTCCTATATCCATACAGTTATTTTTATCTATGTTCATGAAACTTTTAAAAATGTTTCTTCTGAGATTTTCCTCCAGATCAGTACAGCCATCTACTCTGCAAATGTTCAAAGATGACAACAGTATGAAATGCTGTGTATATCAATATCAACTGAAGAGAAGAATTCCAAATCAAAGATTGACTCCATCATCTTTCTAAAGCACTCTTGCTGTTAACTCCCATCTAAATAATAGTCAAGACATTTTCCTCCATTATTGACTGGATAAGAAAATCATCAGTACTCTATCACCACATGGAATAGTCCACATCTTCATTTCCAAAGACAATGAAATATCCCATAATTGTTAGAAACACTACAACATTCCCGGCCAAGACTAAGCCACAGGCTCCCCACTGAATCTGAAAATAGACAGAAAGTAATTGGTACCCCCTGAAAAGAAACTCCATTTCACAACATTGAAAATAATTACTAATCTACAGTATGATATCAACTGCTGATCTGATATATTCTAAAATACATTGCTGTGAAGGACAGACTCAATTTCCAACAATGCATAAGCATATATCAGGTGTATTAGACCGAAGCTATCGCAATATGCAGTGAAAATATAATATTTTCGCAGGATATTGATTGTAATGAAAACTAAAAACACAATTTGCACTTTTGAAAGCCCCTCACTATTCTGTTGCCTCTACTGATAATGCTAACATGGTCATGCATCTATAAATCCGGTACAATTTTAGAAAACTACCACTGCAACACAATTTATTCAATCTAAATTTTTTTATAGCTGTCAAGAAATTATAATGTGGTTTCAGAGTATGAAATAGTTCATTTGTTGCAGGTTTTTTTTTAAAACACTTATATGACACAGCCTCAATGAAACCGGAATGTTCCTCATTAAATGTATCAGATTGCTAGACATGTCAGACAGTTCACTTTTATTTCTCTTCCCACCCACCCCCAGAACTGTGTTATTGAGAGGAAGCATTTCACATACCAGTGGTGTTAAAAAGAGTGCACATTTTTCCTATCAGCTGTTAAAGTATTTCTCCCATCAACAGTGTTTTAAAGAGAGAGCATTTATCCCATCAACTGTGATATCATAAGGGAACATTTCTCTGATCAGCCATGCAATAAAGAGGGAACATTTCTCCCATCAACCATGCAGTAAAGAGGGTGCATTTCTCCTATCAACACCATTATAAAGAGGAAGCATTTTTACTGTCAACATCATTATAAAGAGGAAGCTTTTCTCTTCCTATCAATAGTGCTATAAAGAGGGTGCATTTCTCCCATCAACCACATTATAAAGAGAGAGAATTTCTCCTATAAACAGCATTATAAAGAGGAAGCATTTCTCCCATCAACAGTCACCATAGCAAAAAACTACACTCAAAAGTAAAGAGAAACTTAGCTATAATCAAACTCAGTCAAGGTACCATCAAAATAATTGTTGTTGTTGTTGTTAGGTTTAACGCCACTCACCATCAAAATAAATCTGCATGCCAAATATGGTTCAGATCTAATCATAATTATGGAATTTATTCTGCAGAAACGAATGTGAGTATGTACAAATCAGGTGCGGTAACTTTACTAAATACTGAAGATATCAACAATATCACTCTGCCTACCAAATTTAACTGAGTTCCAATAATAATTAAAGTTGAAGTGGGAGAGAGGAGAGATGGACACTCAAATTTAATGTCCATCCATTTTCTGTTAAAAGCAGGGAAAAGAAAGCTTATTTCCAAACTTTGTGCAAAATCAAACTGAAATTCAGTAACAAGCTCAGCCTATCACAGTTTAGAATAACTAATAAATATGTACATACTTTGCTCACAATCAAACTTATCCAATATTTTAATAAATAAAAGACTATATATTTAACAAGTCTATGAAAATCTGACCAGAAATATAACTGCTTGAGTACTTACAAGCTCTGCCAATCAAATGCAACATCACGTAATTAATATGTGTGGGTTATGCTTATAACCATACTCAACTAAGAACTTGATGAGACAGACCTACCTGCCAAGCTTGATCCAAATGCTATCAAAAATATGTCTCTCATTCACAGGATAAAGCTTGGCCAATCAGATGCAAGATCACATCATAAATATTCATTGATTCATAACAAGGCCCATCAATAGCTTGATAAAATTAGTCTAATTATCAGAAATTTGAATAAAATCGGATCAAACACCTTTTGCATGTATAAAAAGCTCAGTCAATCAGATGCAAGGTCACTTCATTATTATGCACAGATTTTGCTCATAATAAAACTCATAAGTCTATTTACCAAATTGATGAGAGAGAAAAAGTGTATAAAAATAGTTGCTAAAGCGTTGATATACTCAGCAAAATCATATGTGACACATTATTTCTAGTCGAAGTTCAAAGTCTGGCACAACAAAATTGATGGTAATAAAAAAAGGTAAAACAAAATGTGTGATTTTTGGAGCATCACAAAAAAAAATACATAAATTATGAAAACCAAAATGATTTGTTATAATAAATAATAGTCAGAAAATAACAAAGACAAAAAGTTTTTAGGTATATCTGTAGATAATTTACAATGGGATAACCATAACTGACAATATGACAATGTTACTAATAGATTTTAACAAAATTCAGCACTCACAGCACTAAAGATATGTTCAATAATGATGATTAAAGTTATATTTTCTCCTCAAGAGGACGTAACATGAAAATAGTCATCGACGACACAAATCATCTGTATGAATGAATAATTATCATAAATACATGGATTTTGCTCATTAGCAAACTCATGTGAAATCTTGATATCATCAATGTGATCAAAACTGGACCAGAAATATGGCTTCCACAGTGGCGATAAGCTCAACCAGTCTGATGCAATCGGAGTAGAAATGTACATTAACTGAGACAACCAAATTTTAGCTCCAGGCAACCAAACTTGTGCCCATCTGAATAATCCGATTCTGGCTTAAAACTGGTAGCTTATAAGCAATTTGTTAACTTTGACATAAGGTCAACAGTTTATAAGCAGTTTGTTAACTTTGACATAAGGTCAGCAGTTTATAAGCAATTTGTTAACTTTGACATAAGGTCACCAGTTTATAAGCAGTTTGTTAACTTTGACATAAAGTCAACAGTTTATAAGCAGTTTGTTAACTTTGACATAAGGTCAACAGTTTATAAGCAGTTTGTTAACTCTGACATAAGGTCACCAGTTTATAAGCAATTTGTTAACTTTGACATAAGGTCAACAGTTTATAAGCAGTTTGTTAACTTTGACATAAGGTCAACAGTTTATAAGCAATTTGTTAACTCTAACATAAGGTCAACAGTTTATAAGCAATTTGTTAACTCTAACATAAGGTCACCAGTTTATAAGCAGTTTGTTAACTTTGACATAAAGTCAACAGTTTATAAGCAGTTTGTTAACTCTGACATAAGGTCACCAGTTTATAAGCAATTTGTTAACTTTGACATAAGGTCAACAGTTTACAAGCAATTTGTTAACTTTGAGATAAGGTCAACAGTTTATAAGCAATTTGTTAACTCTAACATAAGGTCAACAGTTTATAAGCAATTTGTTAACTTTGAGATAAGGTCAACAGTTTATAAGCAATTTGTTAACTCTAACATAAGGTCAACAGTTTACAAGCAATTTGTTAACTTTGAGATAAGGTCAACAGTTTATAAGCAATTTGTTAACTTTGACATAAGGTCAACAGTTTATAAGCAGTTTGTTAACTTTGACATAAGGTCAACAGTTTATAAGCAATTTGTTAACTCTAACATAAGGTCAACAGTTTATAAGCAATTTGTTAACTCTAACATAAAGTCAGCAGTTTATAAGCAATTTGTTAACTTTGACATAAGGTCAATAGTTTAGAAGCAATTTGTTAACTTTGAAATAAGGTCAACAGTCTATAAGCAATTTGTTAACTTTGAGATAAGGTCAACAGTTTATAAGCAATTTGTTAACTCTGACATAAGGTCACCAGTTTATAAGCAATTTGTTAACTTTGACATAAGGTCAACAGTTTACAAGCAATTTGTTAACTTTGACATAAGGTCAACAGTTTACAAGCAATTTGTTAACTTTGAGATAAGGTCAACAGTTTATAAGCAATTTGTTAACTTTGACATAAGGTCAACAGTTTACAAGCAATTTGTTAACTCTAACATAAGGTCAACAGTTTACAAGCAATTTGTTAACTTTGAGATAAGGTCAACAGTTTATAAGCAATTTGTTAACTCTAACATAAGGTCAACAGTTTACAAGCAATTTGTTAACTTTGAGATAAGGTCAACAGTTTATAAGCAATTTGTTAACTCTAACATAAGGTCAACAGTTTACAAGCAATTTGTTAACTCTGAGATAAGGTCAACAGTTTATAAGCAATTTGTTAACTCTAACATAAGGTCAACAGTTTACAAGCAATTTGTTAACTTTGAGATAAGGTCAACAGTTTACAAGCAATTTGTTAACTTTGACATAAGGTCAACAGTTTATAAGCAATTTGTTAACTCTGACATAAGGTCAACAGTTTATAAGCAATTTGTTAACTTTGAGATAAGGTCAACAGTTTATAAGCAATTTGTTAACTCTAACATAAGGTCAACAGTTTACAAGCAATTTGTTAACTTTGAGATAAGGTCAACAGTTTATAAGCAATTTGTTCAATTTGTTAACTCTAACATAAGGTCAACAGTTTATAAGCAATTTGTTAACTTTGAGATAAGGTCAACAGTTTATAAGCAGTTTGTTAACTCTGACATAAGGTCACCAGTTTATAAGCAATTTGTTAACTTTGACATAAGGTCAACAGTTTACAAGCAATTTGTTAACTTTGAGATAAGGTCAACAGTTTATAAGCAATTTGTTAACTCTGACATAAGGTCAACAGTTTATAAGCAGTTTGTTAACTCTGACATAAGGTCACCAGTTTATAAGCAATTTGTTAACTCTGACATAAGGTCACCAGTTTATAAGCAATTTGTTAACTTTGACATAAGGTCAACAGTTTACAAGCAATTTGTTAACTTTGAGATAAGGTCAACAGTTTATAAGCAATTTGTTAACTCTGACATAAGGTCAACAGTTTATAAGCAATTTGTTAACTCTGACATAAGGTCAACAGTTTATAAGCAATTTGTTAACTCTGACATAAGGTCAACAGTTTATAAGCAATTTGTTAACTTTGAGATAAGGTCAACAGTTTATAAGCAATTTGTTAACTCTAACATAAGGTCAACAGTTTACAAGCAATTTGTTAACTTTGAGATAAGGTCAACAGTTTATAAGCAATTTGTTCAATTTGTTAACTCTAACATAAGGTCAACAGTTTATAAGCAATTTGTTAACTTTGAGATAAGGTCAACAGTTTATAAGCAGTTTGTTAACTCTGACATAAGGTCACCAGTTTATAAGCAATTTGTTAACTTTGACATAAGGTCAACAGTTTACAAGCAATTTGTTAACTTTGAGATAAGGTCAACAGTTTATAAGCAATTTGTTAACTCTGACATAAGGTCAACAGTTTATAAGCAGTTTGTTAACTCTGACATAAGGTCACCAGTTTATAAGCAATTTGTTAACTTTGACATAAGGTCACCAGTTTATAAGCAATTTGTTAACTTTGACATAAGGTCAACAGTTTACAAGCAATTTGTTAACTTTGAGATAAGGTCAACAGTTTATAAGCAATTTGTTAACTCTGACATAAGGTCAACAGTTTATAAGCAATTTGTTAACTTTGAGATAAGGTCAACAGTTTATAAGCAATTTGTTAACTCTGACATAAGGTCACCAGTTTATAAGCAATTTGTTAACTTTGAGATAAGGTCAACAGTTTATAAGCAATTTGTTAACTCTAACATAAGGTCAACAGTTTACAAGCAATTTGTTAACTTTGACATAAGGTCAACAGTTTACAAGCAATTTGTTAACTTTGAGATAAGGTCAATAGTTTAGAAGCAATTTGTTAACTTTGAAATAAGGTCAACAGTCTATAAGCAATTTGTTAACTTTGACATAAGGTCAACAGAAGGCACTGAATTTATTTTTGTCCACTAAAGTTGAGAATAATTAGGCTAGAGTGTCATCTAAGGCCACTCTCTGGAAATCCTCACCGTGTACCACCTGATAAAAAAATAAATTGGTAACTGAGGCCAGACTTCAATGATCCAAGCAGAAGTAGTACAACCACAACTGAATACACACAAGCTCGCATGAACTGTCAAAGCATGATAATTATTGGTCAGTTTTTCTTCTATGACTGCATAATGTGAAGTTTGGTAGGAAAATATTTGAAAGCATAATTTGTAACTCTTGTGTATTTTACCTCCAATTATAAGTGATAACAGAAGTGTGAGCCAAGGATGCTCCCAATCCCCTGTGTAGATGTTCACACCAAGGGTCCCAATCCCCTGTGTAGATGTTCACACCAAGGGTGTTCCCAATCCCCTGTGTAGATGTTCACACCAAGGGTCCCAATCCCCTGTGTAGATGTTCACACCAAGGGTGTTCCCAATCCCCTGTGTAGATGTTTACACCAAGGGTCCCAATCCCATGTGTAGATGTTTACACCAAGGGTGTTCCCAATCCCCTGTGTAGATGTTCACACCAAGGGTCCCAATCCCGTGTAGATGTTCACACCAAGGGTCCCAATCCCCTGTGTAGATGTTCACACCAAGGGTCCCAATCCCCTGTGTAGATGTTTACACCAAGGGTCCCAATCCCCTGTGTAGATGTTCACACCAAGGGTCCCAATCCCCTGTGTAGATGTTCAAACCAAGGGCAACATAACTGCTGAGTTTAATGAAATTCCACTTAGTCATTCAGGAGACGAAGTAATGGAAAGATAATGGAAAATCTGATGCCTGGTACCACAATTCCAGTTGTAAAATAACACTCTCCATCACTCACTCATGCACTGGTACTTACCATTTTAACATGGGCTACCATAAGGGAAAATCTGATGGCTGGTACCACAATTCCAGTTGTAAATTAAGCTCTCCATCACTGCCTCATGCACTGGTACTTACCATTTTAACACGGGCTACCATAATGGAAAATCTGATGGCTGGTACCACAATTCCAGTTGTAAAATAACACTCTCCATCACTGACTCATGCTCTGGTACTTAACACATTGCTAAAATGATGGGCAATCTGATGACTGATGCCACAGTACCAGTTATTAAAAAAACTCTCCATCACTGACTCATGGATTGGTACTTACCACTTTAACTAAGATGATGGCAATCCAATGACTGATACCACAATGTCTGTTGTAACAAGAAACACACTCCACTACTTACTCATGCACTGGTACTTACACACTCCATTACTAACTCAGGCACTGGTACTTACACACTCCATTACTTACTCATGCACTGGTACTTACACACACCATTACTTACTCATGCACTGGTACTTACACACTCCATTACTTACTCATGCACTGGTACTTACCACATTAACGTGAGCTAAGATAATGGGTAATCCAATAGCTGACACTACAATGCCAGTTGTAAGAAAAATAGCCAACTCAACACATGCACTGCTTGCTGAATCAAAACTGCTGGAGATGCGCCTAGACACTACAGTCGGTATCGGGGACAAAAGATAGAATACCAACACAAACATAGGCCACCAGTTACTGAAAAAAATAAGAAAAAAATGAACAAAGTAACTTCAAACAAGTATTGTATTGTAAAGTAAGGTCAATATTGATAAATGATTTAATTATCATGGTTGGAATTTTTTTTATAGTTATAGCAGACTTCAAAATTAATTTTATAAATAGAATGAAAGAAACTAGAGATAATGCGTGTATTTTCCTGGAATAACCAGTGTGTTCGGTGCTCACATAGCACATCTCTATGCAGCCTACAGTAGTCACAAGTAGTCATTATAAGTATTAATTATCACACAGAAAATAAATTCAGACCAAAGCGATCCTGACACTGAAATCTTGCCATCTTTATAATTAAAGTCTTTTATCTCAATTTTTTTTCTCATTACCTACTTACTTTATAGCATAAACTAAGTAACAGAAACAGGCAAAACCAACAAGTTTTGTGAAACAAATAATTTAATTCTCTAAATTATAAATAAAACTTCAATAGGAACTTAAATTATTATGAACTAAATCCAAAATAATTCTAAAAAGTTATATCCAAGTCCCAAAGAATTGAGTGTTCCGAATGAATTCCAGGTCCTTGAATATAATGATGAGTCAAAAGTCTGCATGAATCACAATGGACAGCTTTCCTTATCAGCCGGAAGACAGGTGATTTACCTGGCTACTTTTACTATAGACCTGGCTACTTTAAAAAACACCATGTATCCCCAAGGGGGAGTGTGTGTGCCAAAACTCTGCCTACTTTATCAAAACACCCTCCAACTTTAATCAAAGGCACTATAAATGGCATTGTCCAGAACTCCTTTGAATAAATTCACAATAATTCTAGAATAATATTTTAGTCCATTGAGCACTATGTAACACCAATAAATAATCCAAACAAATGTCTCCTCTCAAATTATATTGTAACACAAGTAAAACAATCTGCAGATAGATGTTCATAAAAGAACATATGAGATAAGAACTAGGAGCGAATCTGTTGTTTTTGTTGTTGTTGTTGTTTTAGGGTTTAATGCCATTTTTCAGCACATGACAGGCTATACATGGTGGCCAGTATTAATGGTGGAGGAAGAACCTGGGAAACCCCGGAAAGAACCACCGACCCACAAGAAGCTACAGGCAAGCAGAGCGAATCTGAATTAGGAATGAACTAATTGCCAATTTCTCTCCCAATATACATCTCCAAAAGTCTATTACAGCTATGTGTCGCAATAACCCCACATAACAATCCTCACTATTTAATCCAACATTTCACAAAACTTAACCATGTAACCTACATCACAGTACTCATCCACCAGACTTTATCCAACCATCAGTAATTCCAAACTCAAAAACAGGTTTATTATTAGAAACTTGTCAACACCTATTTATAGATCCAATGCAATATATATGTGAAAAGTGAAACAGAAAACAGATACAGCTATATATCAAAAGTTGCATAAAATATAGATATACATAACAATATTAACTTTAAATCTTAATTTTTTTTAACCTTTAATCAGCACTAAATAGCCAATATCATACTGAGAATTTTGTTAAATCAACCAACTAACCTAGCTATCTACTCTGATGGCAAAAAAGACACAAAAGAATATTCTTTTATATGATAACAGTGTAGAAGTACTATAATGACTTTACAAAAATCAGAGAATATTGTTTTTTTAAACAACTTATAAAAAGATTATTCTTCTCACAATATGCTTAAGGGGATCCATGATAGCTCAGAGCATTAGACTCTAAGGGCCACAGGTGCCTGAGTTGGATGTCCAGTGTGTCCTTGTGAAAGGCACTTAGGTCCCATTTTCTTGGCATGATACAACCAAATAAGGTCTATAAAAAAACGAGCATCATGATGGGATTGGTACTCTATTAAGGAAAAAGAATTTCCAGGAATTCAAGATAAGACCATTTCTTCCTTTTAACTACTGAGTGTTGAAACCATCTCTGATATTCTTCAGCAATAACAAGATCTTTAAATTAACTGTGGTACACATACTGGAAGTCTGCTTGGCACTATTTTCGTTTAGGACAAAGCAAGCATTTGAAAAATCTTTTGGTGGAAACCCTCATGTCATAACCATCACCCATTCTGGGGGAATGGTGGGAACAAGATTTTTAAGACATCATCAAAACCGCCATATTCGATGTACAACTGCACCATTTTCATTTCGGACTAGGTATCATAATAAGTCTATTTGTGAAAACTTCATGCTGATATACCATCCATTAGGAAAGGAGCAGAGATTTCAAGATTCCATTCAGTAGCAATAACAAGATTTTTAAGATTGTTGCTATGGAAGCCATATTGGATGTTAGATTGGTATCATTCTCATTTAAGACCAACTGGACATCATAAAGGTCTTCTGGCGCAATCCGACATCAATATGACCTTCTGTTCAAGTAGAGATGTGATAACAAGATTTTTAAAATGACTGCTATATGGGCCATATTTAATATTAGATCTGTACCATTTAGGACAAGCTAGAAATCATACAATGTCTTTTAGTGAAAACCCCATTTTAAACAATTATCCATTCTGGAAGGGTAGCAATAACAAGACTTTCAATGTGGCTGATTGAGATTCTGTAATCCTGTATATGCTTATATCTGTATCATTCTTTTGCTGATGACAGTGGTATATTAGCTCTCCTGTTCCTCATAGAGGTGAACTAAAAATCCCAGTTCTTAGCTTATGGGGACAAAAAGATCACATGCAAGTTTTGAAAGCTTGTGTGAAAACAATATGGCAAATATAAACTGGTATAAAATTGTCTAAATTTGTTATACGGTTATCAAAAGAGAGCTTGTTGGTTAAAAAGTGATGAGACTAAGATTGCGATTCATGAAAGTGTGATCCAACAAGTTATATAATTGTGGCCCCTACATATCAAAAGAAATGCAAGGAAAGTTGTCCAGTGTTATGTATATTTATTTTGTATTGTATGATTGGCCTTTGTCCATAAATGAGGGTATGAGTCTGGGCATACCTGTCTTTTTTTCATAAACATATTACATAGCTAATTTTTGTCAACGATTGTTATTTAAGATTGTTATTATTCATGGGTAAACATGTTTACTTGCTTCTGAGCTCCAGATACAGCCACGATTCTGAATCTAGAAGATTCCAGAAATTCTGTTAACAGTTTGATATAAATTTCCATTAAGATGACCCTCATCCTGGTCCTTTAATTGTTAGGCTTTTTTATTAGGGTTGTTTATATTAATTACTCATTCATTACTTAACATCCAAAGTGGAATCCGCATTTTAGGTGTGTTTAGTTTTAATTTCTGATGACTTATTTATTTAAATTATTCACTAGAATAACAAAGTGCTCAACAATACATTCTGACTAAATCGCAATTTTTGGATTATTGTGAATTAAATTAGAGACATTTTGAATTATATCATAATGATACATTAAGACTGTTAGCTCATCAACAATATTCCATGCATTTGGTACATCAGGACTTAAATGGGATTCATTCAGACAACCACTGGAATTCATTTGAAATACTCAATACTTTGACAAAACTTTAAGACTTTTAAGAATTTAGTTCACAAAACTGTCAGTTCTTTATAAATGTTCACTTTGTATTCCAGTGAAATAAATTATTTTGTTGAATTTTACTAAATTTGTTGATTTTCATTCTTTTCTGTTACTGAATGTAAAACGATGAGTCATAACACTGAGTACAATAAAAGTTCAATTAAACATGTCTTAATATATATTTACTAGTATACAAACATCTTTAGTTCATAAAAGTCAATTTCTCCAGCCCAATTGCAAAATGGAGATAAATTCTGCATAAATATCAACCATGAGGGCTGGCAGGATTGATAGTAAATAGTACAAAAAATTTGCCGGATGGGAAAAAGCAAAGAAAGGCTTATTTTTTCCCAATCTGATTAAAATCAGATCTCCACCATCCTATGTGATGATACGACAGCAACTGCTTAGGGGTCATGTTCTGGTGACCTATGTCATTACCATAATTGCAAATTTATCAGCCAATCAGATGAAGTCTTATACCTTCACATCTGGGAGATGGAGCAGTAAGGCTGAATAGCATCAAAGTGTGCCAAATGATTTAATTCACTTTCAAATTTATGAAAGCTTCATATTTCCATTGGCTAAATCAAAGGTCACCAGAACATGACCCCTAAGAAGTCGCTGTCAGATCTTCACATAGGGTACTGGAGATCTGATTTTAATCTGATTAATTTTTTTTTTTATCAATGTGTCAACTTACTTGAAATGTGGCAGTGCACAACCAAGAATCAGGAATGTAATTCCAATGGCACAAGAAAATGCTAATCCAACCAATCTGAAAAGTAATAGAAAAATACATGTATTCCTGAATTCTGAGTGTTGTGTGTCTTTCAATCATTATAGGAATCTACCACAGTTTAGATTAGCATGGGTGGAACAGGACTTTTTCTAAGGGGCTTCAGAATTTTGAAGTGGTGGTTTGGTTTCCTTACAATGACCACATTTCTGTTCTTAACACTTACAAGTAAATTTACTTTCATGGGAAAAGAGGTTCAGTCACTAACCCCCAATCCAATCTGTATCTGAATAAAATCTAAACATTATTAATGTAATAAAGGCTGTCACACAAACAAAATCTACACATTAATAATGTAATAAAGGCTGTCACACAAATATAAAATCTAAACATTAATAATGTAATAAAGGCTGTCACACAAACATCAGTCACAAATCTTGGGTTAAGAACTTTTAACTTCTTAATGCTGAGTGCCAAGCGAGACAGCTGCTAGTAACATTTTTATAAGTCTGACTCAGCCAGGGCTTGAACCAGCAACCTCCCCCATCCGAGGCAGACACTCTAACCACTTAGGCCTCTGGAGCGGTATATGTCTGAAGCTAAAAATGCCTGAGAAACTATGCTAAAACAAAACTGGATGGATGGATGGGGAGGGAGGAAGGGTGAGTGAGGGTGGGAGCAATATGAGTATGATCATATCAGATATGCTGCCAGGATTTAATCTGAAACTGAGGAGCTCCTCCTTGTCACCAAAATATCCAGGAGTAAAAAGAAATGGAGGGCAAGGAGGAAACGGCTAAAGTATAATATTTACCTGACACATCAATATCTGTCCTTTTCCTGCTCCAAAATTAGAGCTCTATTGTAATGAAAATATTTAGAAGATTTTGCTTCTAGCTGTATAAGCATGAATAAGCTGAATGCTTAATCTGTTCGTTATACAAATGAATGCTGATCTATGCTGAGAACCATCCTTTCCTATTTGAAGAGGCATATACAAACCAGGGATAGTTCTGGCTTTTAAAAAGCTGTCGCCAAAAAAATCGCCAACCTCAATATTTTGTCGCCAATTTTCAAAAAGTGTCGCCAGAACAAGTAGTGTACATTTTTCCAAGTGTTAATTTAGTCTGTTAATGTAACAGGCAATGAAAATTACAAAAGATGAGTTAGTTAATACTCTAATTACAACAAGCATTAACAAAAGGCTACAAAGTGTTGCATGAAGATCCGTCGCGATTTTAGGGCTGCCCACTTGTTGAATGCAGTTTTAAAGTCTAATTTTTCACGTCTGTACATGCTGATTCTCATTAAATTCTCGAGAGATGAGATGCAGAGTTTATTTCTGATGTCAGTTTTTATGAGGTTCATCTTACTGAATCCACGTTCACAGTCTACAGTGCTGACAGGTGACACCAGTAGTCTCTCAGCAGCCCCCCCCCCCCAACCTTATGGCTAGCTTCACAAAGCTTGTAGTGAATTGCTTCCTAAATCCCAAGAATGATCACTGAATGCTGTATAAATTTTCTCGACAAGCAAAATAGGATCTCCATTCCCACGAATGAAACTTACAGGAGTCAACACCTGGCAATATTGGGCCGTATATATATATAAGCATAAATTCACACCCAATTTAGGGATTCTTTCACTCCTGTATTTTGAGAAATAAATAATTATTATTAATTATGCAAAACTGTTTTTTTTACTATTTCTTGTTGCGGAGTTTAAGTCTCTGCAGCTGTAACACGGATTGATGGCAAAAGGAAAACATCAATGAGTAAAATGCTGCGCTGGCGACAGATATAATTGTGATTGAGATTTTTTCCATTTGCTTTTTATTTATACGCAGTAGTCGGTACTTCAAAGGTTATAAGTTTTCTATGAAGGTTCAGCAAAACTATTGTATTGGTATATGTCAACAACAACAAAAAAAAAAAACAACAGAAGGATTAGCCATTCAATTAATTGTATCTGGTCTATTCGCGTCTTCAGAAGTCGGTCAGTTGTAGGTATAGTTCGGTAGCATGACTGACTGTATCACAGCATACAGTACTCAACCCAGATGTCAGCATAAGCAGATTATGATGTAACAATGCATGGTAAAGATGGGGTTGTCAATACGAACAAAGGATTGTTTGTGTAACAGATTGATTCCAATGCATTGCTTAGTCAAGTTTGTGGCTTCCTTTCATTCTCCCTTTTAATCCAGTCCAAATCCATGATTGTATGTACAAATTAAATAACCAAAAAGTCTGTCGCCAAAAAAATCGCCAGATGGGATATTTTTGTCGCCAATAAGGAAAAAAAATCGCAATTTGCGACATTGGCGAAGCCCAGGACGATCCCTGTACAAACCTAGCCAAGACAGCTAAGTTGGGAAACTCTTCTTTACGGATGTTCCGTACAATTTTCCAGAGCTCACTGGTATTATCTTTTGAATAATTCTGCTCCAAAATAAAATTTTACACAAACATCAGCTCTGCCAATGTTTCACTTTCCTGAATCCACATTTTAATTATGCTTGGTATTCTGCCTTTTATACATTTAATTTTGAAATACCACTGAAAGGTGGTTTGACTGGCATGACATCTATTTTTGTCCATCCAGCATACACATCATACTTGTATTTAATACCAGTTTCTGGCTCAAAATGACTCAGTGGCATCTCCATTAATACTTTCCCAGTGCCAGTAATCTAATATACTTTAAAAGTCATCATCATCATCATCAGCCATTATTCACCAAACAGAATTGTCGTTTGAAGATGATTAATGCTGGGAATCAGCCATTTGGAGTTTTCTAGATGGCCTGTATTTTAAACACACATTTGTAAAACTGCCTTTATGCAGGATTCAAACTATGACAAAAATGCTTGTTCTAGGCCCAATGTACCAATCAAATTTTGTGTAATAACCATTCATGTCAAGCTGAAGAACCCAGATGTATAAACAGTTGCTTACCTGAAAAAAGACATGTTGCACCAAGTGCTACAATACCTCTACTGGTGTGGCTTATATCTCAACAAGCACTTTAAAGCAGAAGAGTTAAATAAAAACTCTACACTGCACAGAGTACATTTTCATATGCATGACTTTAAACAAACTGTAGGTAGTACTGGCATATGAGAACTCTCTGAGTGCACAAATTCGAACCAGTTTTGTCAAATTTGCACAATTACGTACTCTGGCAGAATCTCTGTACTTGCCACTTGTAGTGGGGCATAAGAACAAAAAAAGCTATAACCTATTAAATGGTTTATCTCAGGTAATAGATTATGCTGACTTAGTGAATGGGGATATTTTAGGGTCAAAGGGACTTCTATGTTAAATTTGGGTGTTTGTACTATAGGGTCAAACAGGACTTTAACATGGGTGGGATAATCTATGGTCAATGGGAATTTAACAGAGGAAATATATAGCAACAATATATTGGGACTGTCTAGGGTCAATAGGAATTGGAGAGGAGTGACGTCACCGTACTGGACACTGGCAACAATGTTACAAGTGGCTGACCTCAATTGGGCAGAACAATGTGGCAAGGGTCTGGCCTGAAAAAGTGTTACTCTAGGGATGAATAGAGACATAGATTTAGAGACACAGACAGACAAATTTCACAAACATAGGTTTATGAACATAAATCTATCACACAAAACAAAAAAATCATAAATTTATGAACATATATCTATCACAAAAACAACTTTACAATCGACTAAAAAAAATGTACGCAAGAGAGAATAGGAATCTTTCAAGGTACAGAAGTGGCCCTGAAAAGGGCATTTGGTTTTTTGTTAACACCATTCAGCTAACATAGAGTGCATTGCACAAATCTTCTTCTCTTCCTCAAACTTCGCCTGACCAACCGCAGATCAAGATTCGCTTCAGACAGCCTTGTCCCTCCACATACATCCTTCGTTTCCAAAGGGCCATCTCTGTGATCTGGGTAATTGCCCATGATGATCTGACATACATGGGATAGTCCAGATTGAACAGCATAGACGATAGGAGGGTAGACGATTCTACGTTAATTCACATTTTGTGACGAGAACAGGTGAATAGAATGAAGTGAACCACGGTTATTTCTAGTGGAACAGTGGATTGAAATGGATTGAGTTCTTTCACCAATCCTAACACACGTTACAAAATTCAGTCACAGTGCAAAGTTTGTCTTCCAATCCGATGAGAGCTGCTGGTAACATCACATTCCCTATACAGGTGTAATAACGTCTGTGCACAGTGAATCAATGCGACAAGAGTTTGAACATGATGGAAACTACGAAGACCATGAATTGGGGAGGACTGGCCATGGAGACGAGGAGTGATGACACAGCAGTGGCTACTAAAACAACCACAGTTCTATTTCCAGAAGAGAATAATTTTGATTGGAATTTAGCAGATTTTCTCTCTTCACAAGAATTTGTTCCAGTACCAGTACCTTCTCCGCTGTCTCCTTCCTAACCTTATGCCAACGATTTTAAACAGACAGAAAGGAGAATTGGAGAAATTTTTGCAATAGCAGCAAGAAGAACATGCTTTTCTCATTCAACAGCAACAGCAAGAATAAGAAGAGGTAAGAAGGAAACAACCAGAAGAAGCAGAGAAGAAACAAGGTCTAGAAGTGAAGTAGGACAGTGAAAGTCAAACGGTGATGGTACTCTTAGACATTTTGGAAGAGTTAAGGAGCCTGAAAGAAATGTATCAGACTTCTTTAATATGACCCATGAGAAAAAAGACCTTCCCGGGCCAAACTGTCCAATCCCATTCACTCTCCCACTATGCCTGAGAATAACAGATCACACAGACTAGCTCAGCTGACTACTCAAATCTATAAATAACTGGTGCATAATTAACTATGAGATCTCCTACTCAGTTCAGCTGAAGCTCTCTGTTTGTGTGTATGTGTGTTTATGTGTGCATGCATACATTTGTGTGTATATGTGTTTTTTCCTTAACAAAAAAAGTTTGTGTGTTTGTGTGAACATGCATACGTTTGTGTGTGCGTGTATATGTGTTTGATTTTTTACCTTAACAAAAAACACTTATCCCTAAACACAAAAAGTTTGGTATTATTGTGTTGATTTGTAAATAATTTATTTTAGGTTAGCACTACTATTTCTGTGGATTGTTTGGAAGGTAATATGGGTAGTTGTTGTTGTTGTGTGGTTTAACGCCATTTTTCAGCACACGATAGGCTATACATGGCAGCCAGTATTAATGGTGGAGGAAGAACCCAGAAAAACCCTGCAAAGAACCACCGACCCGCGAGAAGCTACTGGCAAGCTTTCTCGCATACACTCATTGGCTGAATCCGAGACTCAAACCCATGCAGACAGAGGTGAGATGGCAGTGATCCGTAACGGTGAGCGCTTTAGACCACTCGGGGCCGAATTGGTGAGAGGGGAGGTTTTCCTTCACGTCCTTGTTTGAGGTACATAACGTGTAGCGTTCATCAATCCCGCCATTCAACAATGAATACTCAATGAAGATGGCAAGCAACCATTTGGACAAACTGAACAAGCTGCAGGAAGTGGATGATGATATTGGGATGGTGGAAAAAATGTTGGTCAGATTGGAGGATGGTTGTTATAATTCCCATTGTCTCAAATTAGAGATCAATAATTTAAGGAAGGCCAAGGAAAGGCTTAGAGAACTAATTAAACAAGAACAAGAAGATGTTTGTGCTTGTGTTCTGGATTTTTAACGTAGCTTTAACAATTTTTCAGTCATATCGCTACGATGTCTGCAGTGTGGCAATTTATAGTGATGTCTAGCACTGGGGCATCATGCCACAGACATGTAGCATGATGTCCCACCCAGTCATATTATCCTAACACCAGGCCAACCAGTCCTAACACTAACCTCTTAATGCTGAGCGCCAAGCGAGGCAGCTGTTAGTACCATTTTTGTAAGTCTTTGGTATGACTCAGCCAGGAATCAAGCCCATGACCTCCCGCATCCGAGAAAAAGAAGAAGAAAAGGAAAACATAAAACAAAAAGCAAATGATAAGATGGAATGAAAAAGAAATGAAAGAAGAGGAAAACGAAAAGATGAAAAAAGAAGAGATAGAGTTAAAGAAAGAAGAAGAGGAAGAAGAAAAAAAAAAGAATGTAGTGGAGAAGACAAGGTGTTGGTGGAAAAGAAGAAGACAAGACAGAAATTATAAGAAGAAATTATAACATAGCTTTAACAATTTTTCAGTCATATTGCTACAGTGTCTGCAGTGTGGCAGTTTACAGTGATGTCTAGTACTGGGGCATTATGCCGCAGACATGTAGCATGATGTTCCACCCAGTCATATTATTCTGAACCAGGCAGACCAGTCCTAACACTAACATCTTTATGCTGAGTGCCTAGCGAGGTAGCTGTTAGTTTTATTTTTATGTCTTTGGCATGACTTGGCCTGGGTTCAAACCCATGACCTTCCACCGGAGGCAGAATCTCTAACCACAGCGCCACCAGAGCAGTGCAATGCTCAGGTAACAAATTATGCTGAGCTATACACAATACTAAATTACCATATTTACCACATATGTTGGGACACCGTATTTGTTGCGACACCATAAATTAATATTTCAAGTAATTTTTTGTGTGCAGTTTGTTCTGGAACAAATCGTCTTTTCGAGTCGTATTTCTGACATCTTTTAAATCATTCAAAAATTACATGTCGGAAAATGCACTCTAACTTAAATTTTATAAAAAGAAATATAAAACTGTGTACACTTGATATAAAACTCTTCAATGTACTGTAGTATCATCTGGTCAACACAACCCTTCTCCTGCACACATATGATCCATTCTTTCGATGCATGAATATCTTTTTAGCTTTATCATGCCCTGAAAAATTATCATTAGAGGCAACACATCACTTGAAGCAGAAACTGCAAGGACTGAAGTCAGATTTTTTCAAATCTGCACTAGTCTTGTTAATTTTCGCACTTTCAACCCCCATTTTATCATCAGTCTGTCCAGGAATGAGATTAAAGGACACCTGAATTTCATCCATGATAATGATCATACTCTTGATGAAATCATCTTCTATTTTGTGTTAAAAATTATTCTAATGTTTCAATTTATTTTCAAAATTCCCATAAATACCAGTGAAAAGGAACCAAAGTTAGCTTACTTATTTCTGCTGTCTTTGTACATTAAAAATATAATTTTTAAAAAATTGGCACACTTAAAAGAATCCAAAGATGGCTTCCGAGGTCAGCATACTTTGTAATAATATAATCTTTGTATTGATATGCTTTCAACAAACAAAACCCATGGCTTCAAAGTAGTCAAAGTCAGGTTCCAAGGTGGTCTTCCCTTGTAATAAAATAACCTTGTCTTTGATGTCTTGTCGGTAAGTTCAAACAATGAGTTTACTGCTCGCTGCCAGTTGTGTTTATTCACCACCAGGGCTGTAGTTCTAACTAATACAAACAGGTACTGATGTCTGCAGGTAAATGGTATACACAACAATAAATTGTTTTAATGATACTTTTTACAATCCATGTTAGCGTAAAGATTGTCACTTGCACTCAAGTGAATGTATTTTCAAATAATGATTTTTATTTGCGAGATACTGTCATATAGTTGACCTGAATATAATTTAGTCTTGGTTATTTTCCACCTAACACAGTGTCATGCTTGAATGGCAGTTGTCTTCAAGCGATTATTTCCCTCTTGTTTTCAATTTTGTTGGATCCAGTTTTCAGTCGGATAACATATTCAAACCTTTGAGTACAACCAAACATGATTTGTTTCTCAATGTTCATGTCAATGAACAATGTATCACGTGTTATTGGACATAAGCGATACACACTATACTAATGAAGCCTACAACAAATATATGGAGTTCATGGATATATTTTATTCTTTAATGCTCATGATTGAAAAAGTAATACATGATTACAATAGTTTCTTTCATTTTATTATCATGTAGGTACTTTATCTGTTTTATTGCAATGTGCAGTGGGGGGGGGGGCAAATTCATTACAAACATTTATTTAGTTTCTTAAGTCTTGGGACATATGACCTGGGTGAAAAAAGTTTCACCGTAAGTTCTGGGACAGGAAGAAGAATTTTGTTATTATTATCATGCCCCAATATATAAGGTAAATACAGTATTATAGCTATTGCAATGCTCAGATAACAGATTATGCTGAGCTATAAACAATACCAAGTTACTATAGCTATAGCAATACTCTGGTTAACAGATTACACCAAGTTATAGACATTACCAAGTTATAGCTATAGTAATGTTCTAGTAACAGATTATTGGAGTTATACACAATACTAAGTTACTATGCCATAAATGGCAAGGAAAAACTATGGTCGGGATATAATGGAAAGTGATTAAGCATAATACTCACGCTGATGTTCATAATGAAAGACAAGTAATCCACAGGAATATGAAAGAAAAGAAAAAAATAGATTATTCATTCAAGTAGTCAATTTTTTTCTGATAAAAAACAATCTCAACTGTTATTCGGCATAGATGCACTTGTCTGTGCAACAGCTTTTGGGCAAAGAATAGAAAAATCATCATCGAAACTATTCAATGGCTTAATCTGTATTGTTTTATATGAATTTAATGCCAGGCCCCAAGAATGCACAATGACTGGAAATTTAAATATTCCCCTTAAAAGATTTTCTATTATCATATAACAGTTGTACCAGTAATAGAAAAACTATGAAATCACCAAGAAAACCATGCTATTCATGAAAAACAAACGTGATGCAATTTGTGGACTCATCGCAAAAAACAACTTGTGTGGTGAGAATGACAACCGTAGCAACTATCAGTCATACCAATTGTTGTTGGAGTTCTATCAATAGTAAAAGGTGTGACTGGCAGCAATGGTAGAATAATTTCATTACAGCTACATTTGTGCATAGGTGTCTTTTCAGAACTTCTCACATCAACACAAAGCAGTCTCAGCACATTTGCCAAGCTGTCTTCAGTGACCATCTATGATGAAATGAACAGCACAGGTGAGTTCAACAATATGGTAAAGATGGAAAACACACCAATATCACACAGATAAAGTCAAGTGGTAACATCCATGGAAAGTAAAACAAAAAAGTATATAAATGCCAAAACAAGCAGGCCTTTTGCTGCAAAAATTACTGTGAAAATACAACACCTGTATGGTTCCATTTTTAAAAAAGAAGTCCAACAAAGGTATGGAATCAGCTGTCAGATTGTATAAGATGATGAATGCTCTCCAATTTTGCCCAGCTGTAAAATCACCAAAAAGATCTACAGCCTATATATGTAAAACACGGCACAATTATTCAGGGATATATGATGAACAAAAATAAATACTTTTTCATTTAAAATCTAAAATCTGAAAATTTAACATGTGCTTTCAAATGAACTGCATAGAAATAATTCCAGCAGTATAAATCCATTATGTACAGAAAGAAACACCGGCAATATTGTGATTATTACACAATGACTTCCCCAAGGATTTTTTTTAATTCTTGCCCTGGGCAGTTACATTTTCAACTAGTCTGACAACATTATCCCCCGTGTTAGAATTAGGAATAAATGTATTTTCAGATTTGGCGATGCATAGTTGTATACCAGTGGTTTAACTTGTAAATTTTAGTCTTTATCTGCAACATTAAATTATAACTTTATTTTGCATGGACTTGGATAAATGAGCATGTATTATACCAGACAATCAGTTCCTACATGATGGTGCTCATTCACTTTGAACATTTAAACTCTTTCAAGGAAGAAGTGCGAGGAGCTATTTAGGTTGCTAGAAACACAGAAATAACATACACATATTTTTACCATAATACTCATGAAGATAAAAGTGTTATGATTTGTTTGTGTTTGAAAAATGACAAAAAAGCAAAATAAATTTAACTTTAGTGATTTGTATAGGAATTTTTTACATTTCTATTTATACCTCCATTCATGTAATGAAGTCATTCAGTCGTACTTGATAGGATAGCTCTAACCTCATTCCGTATGTCTGTTACATTTGTATTCACTTTAAAACACATAAATATGTTTCCACAAAAAATATGTAACTACACATTCTGGATTCTTGCAATCACAATCTCGCTCATATATTTTAAGCTCTGACTGATTCATCATTTATCATACCTGTCCAATCGAGTAAGATCAAGTATGTCCAAGTGACGTCATTACATGAATTGTGCCAGAAGTTGGTAAAAAGTAAATAATCTGCATCAAAATGACTTAAATCAAAGTTTGTTTTGCTTATTACTATTATTATTATTATTAAAGAATTACAAATCATAACACTCTGTGTACACAATATATACACACATAACATATAAATAAATGTGTAATTCATTTTTTAGTATATTTCTGTGTTTCTACGGTAAGATATGTTGGGTCAAGTAAGTGCATTTACTGATATCAATTTAAAAATTAATTTTAGTTTTAAAATTTAATTGTAATATAGTTCTAACCAAAGTTTACTCAATCATGATTTCTGAATGATCTGCACAATAACTGTCATAACAAAATGTCCAGATGAAAATTATTGCTATGAATTTTTACAGTGACAGTTCGGCATTAGATAAGAGTCAAGAAAGTTGATATTGTATTGAACTATTATAGTGCAAGGGGAATCAAGATACAATTTGCATGAACAAGAAGTCACATGCATTTTCACTTATCTCCTGTATTGATGTTCAACTATGAATGGGATAGAGGAATAACATACATTTTTTGTAAGTACATTTTATTCTTAACTTCTTGTCAAAATGATAATTCAACATAATGTAAATTTTAACTAAAATAAATCTGAACTGACAGTGCTTTTCTACTGTCTTCTATGAAGAAACATATTTGTGAGGGAAAATAGTTATATTAAATATAAGACACAACATACGATACATAAGATAAATACAAGGTTACATAATTATCTCCAATTACTGGACTTGTGTGCCGTGCATTTTTTCCCTGATGGTGTTTTATAATTATTGTCATTGACATGTCTGTTTATATTTTCACTACAATTTCTTCCCAACAGCAAGCGCTTTCTGCCTTACATCATAAAGTGCAACAGAAAAGGGTTAAATGGGATCACCCCAATTCGGTGACAGTGTCTAAATATATCGACATATATTATCATTGAATTTGCCGTTAAGCATTTTTTGCGGTATTTATACAACATTTTTCAATGGAATTTTGAAGGACAAAGCATGAAATAAATGCCATTCAAAGGTATATCTAATTACATTATCCAAAAATGACACCTATAGCTGCAAAGTGTAACTCAGAGTGCGTACATGAGCAAAGTGAGTTGTACTATAGTATAGAAATATTATGTAAAAAACCCTCAATAGGCAGGGCATCAATTGGGTGACACCAATTTGAATAGGCATAGCAGATTCGCCTGGTGGAGTTATCCATGATTTTGAACAAAGATATTGTAAGACTGATTAAATCCAAAACTTTCCAGGCAGGAAAATCCAAATTTTGTAGGAAAAGAAATATTGAAACATTTGTCAAATTACTAAAGGACAATGAGCTCTTAAGAGAAATCCCAGGGAGTTACCATAGGACTTTTCTGCATTTATGAGCAAGTTATCATGAGGAACATAGACATTTACATATTAAAACATCCCACATACAAAAATTATCCAAAACATTTGGCACAGAGAAAAAAATTATAGCAAATTCATGTTAATTTATTGTAATGTACTATGGTGTGTGTGTGTGTGTGTGTCCATCTGTCTCTATGTATGTATGTATGTATGTATGTATGTGCATGCAAGCACGTCTGCATGTATTTATGTATTCTCTTGTATCTGATGCATATCACTGGAAAAAATATTTGATATTGTTCCAACTACAAATTATCTTATTAGAAGTTGTGTAAAGTACTAACATGTAAGTGTGTAATTATGCATGTATGTACATATGCTTGTTTGTAGTTCTGATATTCAATAAAAAAATTATTATTTTTATTTAACATATTTTCACATTTCATTGCAGTTTTGATCTTTTATATTTTTATTTATCTTTCCATACAGTTGAGATTTTTAAAAAATTTTTATTTATCATTCTCTCTATCTTGAATTTCCAACATGACATCTGTCTGTGTCATCTCTCTCTCAAAATTTTGGTGAGACAGCCATGCCTAACCAGAACTCCGTCCCAAGCATTAGTCAGTTCCTAGTAACATAGTCCTTGCTAGAAAATTTCCAGGCATTTCTCTTGCCATGGGCTGATGCTGCTTTGCAGGCACGCATCAGCAACTTCAAAAAAGATCATAAACAGATCACTAGAAATGTGACTGTTCTGAAGGATTTATAATAAAGACTGGTCTGGTTGGTCTCTGCTACCAGTAATGTCCCCAAAACCCAGAGATCTACTTGTTAGTCTATGGACTCTGACCCCACACCCTAACATAAATGTCCAAATATCAAAAACGGGGTAGATAGGGTCAAAGAAACCTCAAATTAGAATAAACTTTTTTATAACTTTATTATGATTAAATTTTAAAACTAGCATTATATTTCAAATTTATATCAGTAAATGTACTTACACATACCGCATGACATTACTTTAACTATTTTAGTGAATTAACTCTCAGACCAAGTGTACAAAAACATCATTTGCATTCTAGAGATCAGAGTAAACTGTGTCTTGAATTACTAGAAATTCTGGACATTCTAGACAAGCCCCCTGGTTGACTCCATGGGTAGTTTCATTAATTGGCCCCTGGCAAATTTCTTAACTTAGGCTATGGTGTGACTTTTTCAGCTATTATTGTTTACTATTTAAAGATATGGATATATTTGTGAACTAGGTGTTTCGGGCTTGTGTTGTTCTTGAAATTGATGTCAGGCATGTACACCTTCCATAGTCACTCTGCAGTATGATACCAATACTCAGCTAGGAAAAAGAGTTATCCTCTCATAGCAGTAAACACATGGGTTTGGGGCAAGTAGAATTATCTAAAAAACGGTTGGGATGACAACTATTTTCATTTGCATCAGCCTGTTTAGTACACACGGTTTTGCAGAACTGTCATCTAGGACAATGGCTTGTGTTTGCACTGTAAGGATCACATAGTGTCAAAAATGACCTTCGGACATGAAAATTGTAGGTATAAATTTGGGGTTGGGGTGCATAAACTTCTGCTGTGAACTGCCATTGACTTCTCTGGTCAAGTGGATAATATTCTTATGGTTTGTTTTAATATAGGTATCCAAAAATATGGACCTTTTTGACCTCAACTTGTGTATTTGATTTTTTTATACTAGATCGCTAAATGCGGCATCAAATTTTTAATAAAAACTAGCCCCTGCCCCCATAGTCAGTGCTTAAAATAATGTATTTGGCTGTAGATATTGAGGGAAATTTAAAAGAACATTTTGGGAAAGTGGACTTGCATTTCAAATTTTCTTGTCTAAGCACCAAACGTTGTATTATAGTCAAGCTTGACTGAAGCACCAAACGTTGAATAATAATCAAGCGTTACTGTATCAAGCGACAGAAAGACAATACAATGAACAAAAGACAAACTCTTACCTCGGATACCTGCCATCTTTATTTTGGTTGATATGTCATTTAATATGATCTTGACTGGTACATTGTTTCTCAAAACCGATCACATGCAATATTTACCTACTTCCAAAATTGAAGAGCTTAATAACCAGCAAAAATAAGCACCTCCGAAACTGAAGATTTAAAAACGGAAGTGCTCCGATCAAGTTTGGGCAATTGTACGCTTTGCAGACAAACATATTTGCAAATTGTGCTTACTTTAAATTACAGTCAGATGTATATTAGATTGACATTAGCAAGTCATGATAATAAAGAAGATAATCGGATCGTGTGTTTGGAACTAACTTGTTTCTCTTAACATATAGATATGACCTCTGAGTTGGTCGGCGTAGGAATAATATCGAACATCGGATAGCAAATCGCCACATGGAATCTGGTCACAATTAGTACTGCCACTTCAGGACATAGGACACAATTAATTTTACTATATGTTATCTACATTGGTTTCTCAGTACTGACCTTTCCACTGTGTGACAATCAATACAAATCATATGCTAATCTAACATACGTTCAAAGATGACTTCACGGTGAAGTTCTCGTCAAAGGTTGACCTGCTCTTTTTTTAGATGCTGAACTGTCAACACATCACCATGTAAACAGAATGCAGATTTCACTTCCGGATCATCACCAAGGCCTTATTACTCACTGTGCACTGTCGCCGAAATACACACATACAACAACACCCTGAGCTCATATTATCAAGAATAAACAGTTACCTTTAAATCCCTACCAAAAATGCATAAATAAAACTCTTCTATCACCACCAAGATGAGAGAGGAAAAAATGTTCTAAAAATAGACTAGAACTACTTGAAGTATTAATTGTGAACCGATTCCTTCAGTACCCAATGTAGTTCTAGTCTATTTTTAGAATATTTTTCATCTCTCATTTTGGTGGTGACAGAAGAGTTTTATTCATGCGTATTTGGTAGGGATTTAAAGGTAATTGTTTATTCTTGACAATATGAGCTCAGGGTGTGGTTGTGCGTGTGTATTTCGGCGACAGTGCACAGCAAGTAATAAGGCCTTGGTGATGATCCGGAAGTGAAATCTGTGTTCTGCTTACAGTCCAGCATCTCAAAAAAGAGAAGGTCAAGCTTTGACAAGAACTTCACTGTGAAGTCATCTTTGAAGGTATTTTATATTAGCATATGATCTGTATTGATTGTCACACTGTGGAAAGGTAAGTACTGAGAAACAAATGTAGAGAACATATAGTAAAATTAATTGTGTTCTTTGGCCAGATAACATAGATGCTTGTTTAACGACTGTGGCGCAGAATGCTTAGAAAGTAAATAACTATGGGGCCATAGTAGCATCATATTGGTTACTATTTTTTTTCAAATTTCCATTCAGTAAAATGAAATATTTAAGTCCTTTTGTTCAGTTTGGATTTTCATTCCTCGTGGTCTTCTCCCAAATTTTTATACAGTGCTATTTTTTCAAACGAAAACAAATATGTGGTGTGATGTGATTTGGATTTTTAACGTAGTTTTAACAATTTTTCAGTCATATTGTTACGATGTCTGCAGTGTGAGTTTATAGTGATGTCTAGCACTGGGGCATCATGCCTCAGACATGTAGCATTTTCGTCCCACCCAGTCACATTATCCTGACACCAGGCCGACCAGTCCTAACACTAACCTCTTAATGCTGAGCGCCAAGCGAGGCAGCTGTTAGTACCATTTTTGCAAGTCTTTCGTTTGACTCGGTCGGGGATCGAACCCACGACCTTCCGCATCCGAGGCGGACGCTCTAACCACTAGGCACCGGAGCGGTAAGAGAATAAATAAGCACCAAATAAAAATTATTCTACACTCGAGAAGGGATGTTTGGCTAAAATATTGGCATTTTAAACATTTTGAAGTTTACATTAGTTCAGCTTCTTTTCCAATAATTGTGTTTATTGATCATAACCTCCTTTCTTTCATCGGCAAAATGAAAAATAAATATCAGAGATTATTAAGGTTAAGTTTCTTGTTACAGTATGATAATAATGACATCAGGTATATTCAAGAGATATCTCGGCGTATTGCATTATTCAATGCCCAGTCAGTAGGACCACCTGAAAAGCGCACAGAAATAATTAATTTTATCAACGACGAGAATATTGACGTCTTTTTCCTGACAGAAACATGGCAAAAAACATCAGTTGATGAGTCAAAGTGTGCGGATCTAACACCCACTGGTTACTTCATCAAGTCGTTCTCCCGTAACTCTCGCGGAGGTGGAATTGCTGTCATCACAAAGAACTCCATAATCAAACGTCTTAACCGCACCAAAACGTTCAATTTCGACCACACATCGTTTGAACTAGTCCAAACTACACTCACACTGGAGCAAAGGTCAGTCCATTTTTTCTGCCTATACCGCCATCCACCTAGTAGAAAAACAAGCTGGCTGAATCTATCTTTTTGGAGCAGTTTCCGAATCTCCGGGAGTATGGAAATTCGATAGGTGGCGACCTGATTATTCTTGGAGATTTCAACTTTCACTTTGACTGTCCCGGAAACCCAAACACATTAAAACGCATAGATTCCATTAATGTTTTCAACCTCAAACAGTCAGTTAACCAACCCACCCATAAACATGGTCACATTTTAGACTGGATTCTTCATAGACCTGACGATAACATTCTACGGTCCTCTCTGGTATCCCATGCCCTTGCATCAGATCACCTCTGCATTATATGCCATCTTAACGTATCAGTCCCTAACCCTCCACCTTTATCTGCTACTAAGAGAAACCTCCGTATGATAAATAGAACCAAACTAATGCATGACATCCAAGCAAACCTAACAACTTGCTTACCTCCTAAAGCAGAACAAACTCGATAACTGCCTACGTTCATTGCTCGACAAACATGCATCATCTATCAAGTGCAGAGTATCAATTCAAAAGTGTTCTCCATGGTATAGCAGTGTTAGGGACCATCTTCGCACTGCTAAAAGAGACGGCCGTAAATCTGAGAGGCTTTGGCTTTCCACCAGACTCACTATTCATAAGCAAATATATGAAGCCGCTAAGAAGAATGTCACAAATATATTCCATGCAGCGAAATCAGCCCACTACACTACTAAGATCATGGAAAGTGCTAGCTGCAAAGAGCTCTTCGAGATTACTGACAAGCTAATGTCAAGGAACAAATCTACACCACTTCCAACTACCTTCTCTCCAGTCGACCTTCCGGACATGTTTGCAACTTTCTTCTGTGACAAAGTACAAACCATTAAAGATAAGCTTGACACCACAATTTCAATTGACTCGTCGTCACCATACAGTTGGGATATATAATTTGAGCGGCAACCATTAGCAGCATTTTAACCTATCTCTATGGATTTCGTACGTACAATCCTGATGAAGAGTGCACCAAAGTCATGTGAACTTGATCCAATTCCAACATCACTGCTGCTTGAGTGCTTAGATCCAGTATTGCCTTCACTAACTGATGTTATTAATACCTATCTCTCATCCGGGGAATTCCCATCATTTTTGAAAACTGCCATTGTAAAGCCTCTGCTGAAGAAACCAACACTAGAACATAACGATTTAAAGAACTTCCGCCCAGTTTCTAATCTCCCATTCACATCAAAAATCTTAGAAAAGGTTGTTCTATCCCAGCTTGTATCTCATCTGAATTCAAACAGTCTTTTTAGGAATGTACAATCGGCATATCGCCCTTGCACAGTACTGAAACTACTCTTCTAAAAGTAGTTAATGACATTGTCTCTGCGCTTGATAGCGGAAATATTACAGTCCTCACCCTCCTTGATTTGTACGCAGCATTTGACACAGTAGACCATGATATATTACTTCACCGTCTCCAGCATGTATTTGGCATTCATGATACAGCCTTACTGTGGTTTAAGTCCTACTTGATCAACAGGACACAAATTGTATCTGCAAATGGAATACACTCCAGCCCAGTTGATTTATGTTGTGGTGTTCCACAGGGTGTCTGTTGTTGGACCTGTTCTCTTCATTCTGTACACTCAGTCGCTCTCAAGTGTCATAGATCATTATCCAGTGTCTCACCAATTGTACGCTGATGACACTCAAATATACAAATCTAGCCACCCAACTGAAACTGATGCTACCATCCAAGGTGCATTTCTGAAATCATGGATGACATGTAACAAGCTGCAGATGAATGATGATAAAACGGAGGCCATCCTGATCACAACACAAAGACTTTCTCATTCACATCCTTTACCTCAAAATAATAAATATCAGCAACACCAACATTAAATTCACACAATCAGTACGAAACCTATGTGTTACGCTGGACAGTACACTCACATTTCACCAACATGTCATGAACATATGCAAGGCTGCATATCTTGAGCTGAGATGCATCAGCTCCATTCGCAAATATCTTTCAGTTGATGCCACTAAAACACTTGTGTTTTCATTAGTACTTTCAAGACTGGATTTTTTAACTCCATTCTGCCTGGTTCATCTCAATATCTGCTCCAGAAACTTCAAAAAGTTCAAAACACAGCTGCTCGGATCATACTTAAAGTACCACGATCAGAGCACACCTCCCCGCTGCTCTGTACCCTATCTATTCGATCCAGAATCAAACACAAAATTTGTTCTCTGTGCTACGTTTCACTGTCGGACTCTAGGCCAACATACCTATCAGATCTCACCTATGTGTATACATCAGCAAGATACTTACGCTCCTATTCTGACAATCGTATACTCATTATTCCCACTATGAAAACAAAGTCATATGGACAGCTTTCTTTTGTATACCAGGGCCCAGCAACGTGGAACGAATTGCCCACTGAACTTAGACACAAAGGCACAGTGATCCCATTCCATAGTGCTCTCAAAACTCACTTATTTCGACTGCAAGAACAAACTTAAAAACCTAATTTTGTTTCCAACCTTAAATATTATTTTGTAATCATATCATTATATGTTTTTTTTTTATCTTATAAGTGTTGTCTAATGTTGTAAAGCGCTTAGAGCTTCTAAAGATTTGGCGCTATACAAAGTCCTCATTTTTATTATTATTATTATTATTATTATTATTATTATTATTATTATTATGATATCAAGTGAAAAAAAATACAATTTAATAGCAGATGCACTTTTACGTGTACGGAAGTATAATATTTCATGTACACATTGTATAAATTATAAGATTTATTATGGTTTTTTTATATAATTTTCATGTATAATTGACCTATGGTAAAAAGAAAGCTTTATTATATAAATCGTTCTTTTTCTTTTATGGTGGGAAGTGTTATGTATATTTGATTTAATTTAATTGTTTGCTTGTTAGTTGTATTTTTTAAAATTCCTTTACATGTTAGTGTAATGTAACTTTATTTACTTTGTTGTCCAGAAATTCAGTTCAGTCCTGTTTGACCTGGCAGTTACATTTTTTCACAAACAACTACTAATAGAAACACTGGATCTAGTTTCTGGCCCTGATTCAGAACCAGTGATAGATTTGGTAAACCATTTTTTAAATTCTTTTTCAAAGTAAGAATTATTAAGTTAAGTCAAGGCCATACCAGGACGACATGATAGTTATCATATAACAAAATTATATTCCTTCTGGAAAAATGAGCTCTTGACCCCCATTCGGGAAATTTGTTTTGCGTTGTAGTTAGCCTTATGACTGATAGTATGACAAGGGATAGTCAGTCGGGCTCCAAACATATTTTGTGACCAATTTAAGTTGAAATTTTATTTTATTGAATTTCAAGTGATTCTTTTCCCTGCAAGTACATAACTGCTCCTACAAAATTCTTGGATAAAAATATTTATTGTGAGTTATACTGAAATCAAAACTGGAATAATAGTTCAACAAGATACTGTTGACATAACAGCACTTCGCAGGTTACAATCGACATCATCGTCTTCCATTTGGATTCTATCGGGATTCGAATTCAGTTTCATTCAGGACTTTATATTACTAGGACTTCTATTTTTTATTGTTAAATTATTTTTGGATTTGATTCGTAAAACAGTAAGTTTTTTCTTCCTTTATCTATTGATAATCCAGGGAAATAAATTATTTTATAAACTTTACAAAGCTTGTTGTCTTCACTCTTCTTTGTTACTTTTTGTAAGAGCATAGGCTCGTAACACTCATCCATATCATTCGGCCAGCCATGCTGATTCGGATCATATGAAATATTATAACACAAGAATGGAATATACATACCTGATTTATTTTAGTAGTTGTTACTGTTTTTGCAAGCATAGTAAGAGAAGGTTGGTTTTGTTCATCAGATAGTTAAACATATATCCAAGCCTAAATCAGAACCAAATAGAAATGACCTATTGCGTTTAGATTTTTTAGACCAAAATAACTTAATAATGTTTCAGTTAAGAAAATATACAATTAAGTTTTCATATATTAGTTCATTATTAACACTGTCAAACAGTAATGCATATAAACTGACCCAATGTCTTTGCTGATTTCTCATTGAAATCGTTCGTTCTTCGAATTATATTAACAACTTAAATTGTATAAAGAGTTATTGATGAGTAAAAAGATTGTACAATGCTTTTCACTGTTATCATTAAATTTGTAATTAGTTATTATTAAATTGTTATTATTTGAGTAAATATCGAACCAGTAAATCAACTTACTTTCGTTTTAATCTTTGAAACATTTCAAAATATTTAATTTATAGTACACAATCCATTCATTAAATATTGGTTTCTGAATATATGTCTTTGCAAATTATACATATATAATAGAATAACTCCTCCATGTAGCCAATGATCAAGAAATTATATTTTGTGTTCTATAATGGTATTGATTTCAGTACATTGGCAAATGACAAAAGTGCAACTAGAGCGGAGCTGGTCAAACGGGTTTTACCAATTCATGGTCAGATGATCCCACTGTTATTGTTTGCATTTGAATCAATTTAGGACGCAATGATCAAACAAAGTAATAAACAAACGATGATAGTATTTATCTTAAGATGGTATCCCAGGGTAAACTCAGATAATACCAACGTAAATAGACTATAGGAAGTGCCAAAGACGATTGTTAGCACCAAGGAAGTTCCACGCTGAAACGGATCTCCACCAGTCAGCCACTGAAGTTACGTGTCTGCATTTATGGACACTGTTAGTTTCTCCATTTCTGTATTATATCATCTATATTAGCTTAAATAATAATATACTATTTTTTTTATCATTGTTCTTGTTTAGTATCCATTTTCAATAATAATATGCATACATTTAAAGAATACATTATAAATCGAGACAATGAAAATCGCTTACAGTGTTCATTGATCTTGTATACAGGGTTTATTTAGTACAAAGAAATAATCTACATAAATCTATATTGAAAAATGGCATTAACATACTCAGATCAGTCTATATAGAAAAAAATAAAATAAAAATAAAACACTGGCATAATGAGACCAGCCTATATAGAGGAAGACAAATTAATTGCATTGATTATTTCAGTGTTAGTGTACAAGTAGTGAATAGGGATACTTTACGGACAATGGGAATTAGCATTAAAAACACCCCTGGGACACTTTACGGACAATGGAAATTTAACATGGCGAAAAATCGTGGGACACTTTACGGACAAGGGGAATTAACATGGGGAATAAATCGTGGGACACTTTACGGACAAGGGGAATTTAACATGGGAATAAATCGTGGGAGAATCTACGGACAAGGGGAATTTAACATGGGATTTTTTTCTTTAAATTTTTTAAAAAAGGGGTAGGCAATGGAAAGGCTATCTCTTTTCGAGAAATATGGCTGGCCCTGAAAAGGGCCTTTGGGTTTTCTTCTTCTTCTTCTAATTTCTTCTTTTCCTCCACCAACTTCTTATTTTATCTCCAACACTCTTTCTCTTCTTTTCTTTCTTTTTTTTCTCCTCCTCTTCTTCTTTCTTCTCTTCCTCCTCTTCTTCTTTCTTCCTCTTCTCATTTTCCTCTTCTTTTTCAATTTTTTCGTTCCATGTTCTTATTCTTATCTTTTCCTCTTCATCCTCCTTCTCCTCCTTGATCTCTTTCATGACACCACTAATCTTGTCCTTTGCTTTCCTTAAATTGTTAATTTCCATCTTTACACGATGGGGACTATAGGAATAATGGTCTTCAACGAGTCTTATTAGCATCTGTTCCATTATTCCTAAGTTGTCTAAAACGTCTTGCAAGGTTTGTAATTTGTCCATTTGGTTTGACGCCATCTTCTTTTTATTCTTTGCAGAATGGTTTGAACGATGTTGTTGTTGTTGTTGAGTTGGATTATAGTGGTGTGCGCTCGCAATGAGCATGTACCACTGGTTTGTGGTGCCACAGGCACCTTTTTGATTGCTCCTGGGGGAAGGAATGGTGCCACTTCCTCCAGGCATTTATGTGTTCACAGAACACTTTTTGATTGGGCCGTCAGGTCGAAGTACTTTTGTGTACATATCAACCTGATTGTAAGGCCTATTATTTGTTTGTGTTTGTTAGAGTGGGATTGGACCCAGCACGCACTCTGTCATTCATTTGCATTGATGAGCGACCAGTGGGATTGGACCCGATCTAGTTCGCGTTTTAATTTATGATGCGTGCACTGCACGTATGGGTTTTGATGTCTGTCCGTGGTAAGGGGTGAAAGTGGTCGGGCTCGGGCGGAGTTGTCTTGCCACAGGTTAGCAGGGTTTTTCCGATCCAGGATATTTGTTCTAAATTTCCGTCTTTTGGAATTTGAATAAAAAACTCTGTGCTGTTTTTAAGAGAGGTAGAGTTTATCGAGGTAGATGTTAGCTAATAGGTGACAGCAATTTGATTGGTTTGTTTTGCAGCATTGTGCTGCTGGCCCTGGATGGAATTGGTGTTTTTTCCATCTTATTGAGTAATTATTTAGGGTCCTATTTTTCAAGTTATAAGTTTTGGTTGCAGCCTTGTGCTGCTGGCCCTGATAGTCATTGGGTTTTTTGACTACCTTATGCTTGTAATGTTTTGGGGTATTGTTCTATGTTATTGTTATATTTGCAGCATTGTGCCGCCGGCCCTGATAGTCGTTGGGTTTTTCGACTACCTCATATGTGTAAGTTTTGGGGTCTTAATAAGGGTATCCCTGATGGTCTATTCTTGCGACCACCTTATGCGTTCTGTTTTTGGGATTACATAGTTATATCTAGGTATTTTTTGGCTGTCACCTATGTATAGAGAAAAGAGTTATTGTAGCTGTTGGTTAGGATGTTAGGAGAAGGATAGGTAAGGAGGAGTGGAGTAGGATTTTAATTTCACCACCTACCCCCCTGTACTTTTCATACTGGTTTTTGTAATATATTAAGGTTGGTGTTTTTTATTTTATTCTTGTTATTTGTTAAGTTTTATCAGCCAGTGGATTTGTTTTGATTATAATTGTTTGGATTTGTCCTTAGTTTGTTTTAGTTTATCAGGTCCCTGAACGGTCGTGTTAGTCTGTGAACCCACCAGATCTATCCGACCGTCCCAGTTCCTAATTAATTGTATTTAAATTTCTGTATAAAGCCCGGGTTCCCCCTTTTTTTTTTTTTTTTTTTTTTTTTTTGTTGTTGTTTTTTTTTTTTTTTTTTTTTTTCTTCTTTTTTTTTTTTTTTTTTTTTTTCAAAAAGAAAACCCGAGCCTTATACAAAAATTCTTTTCTTAGTTTGTTTTAGTTTATCAGGTCCCTGAACGGTCGTGTTAGGCTGTGAACCCACCAGACCTATCCGGCCGTCCCAGTTTCTAATTAATTATATTTAAATTTTTGTATAAATTTCAGTTTTTTTAAGGAAAGTAATGATATTGTTGTATGTGGTGTTTAAGTTGGGGTTTGTGCTATTGAGGAATTCTGGATATGTACTCGTCGATCCTATTTTATTCTGTTCAGTTTTGAAAATTTCCCTTTCTTTCCGTAATTTATAACATATGTTAAAGATATGGTGCAGGTCTTCAGGCTCCCGACAGTAGTAACAATTTGGGTTGTGAGGTTTTGGTCCTATGTGTTTTCCGTAGCTGCTGGCCAACTTGGTTTTTCCTGTATAAATTCTATTTATTACTTTTTGATCTTTCCCTTTAAGTAAAGGCGGTTTTCTATTTCTAGTGGTTTCTTTGAGTGTGGTATGTAGTTTTTTGCCTGTCTTGCTATTGTCCCAATATTCCTGCCATTTCTGATTTATCATGACTGTGATTAGGCTGTAGATTTCACTAACACTGTAAGCCAGTGGTACGTGGTTTAGCTCGCTCAGTTTTAGTTTAGCTAAGTCATCTGCTAGGTTGTTTCCTAGTATGTTTATGTGGGATGGGACCCATAGGAATTCTACTTGTTGTTTGTTTATTGCTTTTTAGTTTCTTTAGTATTAAGTTGGTTTTATTTAGGAAATTTTCTCTGCTGTTGGTGCTGTTATTTAGAATGGTTGTAAGGACGCTTAGTGAGTCGCTTATTATTACTGTTTGGGGTGGGTTGTTTTTCTCCACCCATTCTAGTGCTTGTAGTATTGCCCAGAATTCTGCTGTGTAGATTGAACAGTGGTCCGGTAGTCGGTGACCAACTTGTATTTTAAGTTTGGGGATTACGTATGCAGCTGCTGTTTTTGCGGGTTTAGTGGTTTTTGAACCATCTGTGTATATTTGTAGATGGTTTGCATATTTAGTTGCTAAAATTTCTGATGTTATAGTGTGCAGCTGCAGTTCTTGATTTAATTTATTACCTTGTTTGGTGATAGAGGTATTGATGTTTGGATCTTCGTTATACCAAGGTTCAGGGTCGAAGTTATTGTATTTTTCTTTTTGGTTTATGTCTATGGGAAGTAGTTTTGCTAATTCGTGCACTATTTTTCCTGTTGGTACGTGGTGCTTTTGGGTGTTACTAAAGGAGATGTTGCATTTCTCTATTGCTAATAAGGTGGGGTGAGTGTTTGATTGTGTTCGTAATCGGGCTGCATATCTCAGTATTAATTCCTGTCTTCTGAGATGGAGCGGTAGCTCACCTGTTAGTACTTGGAGTTCTGCTAGTGAAGTTGATGGTAATGCTCCAGTTATTGTGATTAGGGCTTTTCGTTGTACTTGCTCTAATTTTTTTAGTTGTTTTGCTGGTGCTAGGTTGTAAACTTGGCACCCATAATCAAGTTTGGATCTTATTAGTGCCCGATATATTGCTAACAGTGTTTCCTGATTGGATCCCCAGTTCGATCCTTTAAGGCTTCTTATTAGATTGATGTCCTTATCGCATTTTTGTACTACTTCCTGTATGTGTTTTCCCCAATTTAGGTGTTCGTCGAAGTACATACCCAGGAACTTCTTAAATTTAACATATTTAATTACTTGATTGTTTATTGTGAAAGTCGGTTGTGGTTTGTTTAGTTTACGTGTGGGTGAAAATATTATGACTTCTGTTTTATCCTGTGACAGTTTGAACCCCCATTTGTCAGCCCATTTTCCTATGTTATTTAGACTATCTTGTATAGTTTGTATGGTTTTTTGACTGCTGGGGTTGCCAGCTTTCCATATTCCGCTGTCGTCCGCGAATTGCGAAATTTCAATTTGTGTGGTTGCCAGATTTTTATCTAGGTCGTTGATCATTAAGTTGAAAAGAGTGGGACTGAGTACACTGCCTTGTGGAGTTCCATTTTCAAGGGGGTGTATTTCAGAGTGTGTGTCTCCGACTCTAGTTATTATTTTGCGGTCTGTTAAAAAGTTTTCGATGAAATTGAACATTTGACCAGTAATTCCATAGTGATTTAATTTGGCTAGTAAGCCTTTGGTCCATACTAGGTCAAATGCTTTTTCTAAGTCTAAGAATACCGCTATTAGATTCCTATCTGCTTTCCTTTTTGAGTTGAAGGCTAATTTGATCGCTGTTTCCAGTCTTATGAGTTGATCCGTAGTGGATCTTTTATTTGGTTTGAACGACGAATACTGTGGGTTCTTATACGAAAAGCGCGTACGTGAAGGAAAACATCCCCCTAAAACATAAAATGGATCTTACCTAGATGATGACCAAACATCGCGCGGACGTGAAGGAAAACATCCCCTACTTTCTCATTTCATATAATATAACCCTAACTATACTCTCCACATTTGCTAAGAAACCCATAATCTACTATTCACACAAACATACCTGAGCTCTTACAAACACATACACTTCCACTATTAATTAAGAGTTAGTGTTTATTTTCACACTACTCTACCTACACACATTGGCAAATTAATAGTTATTTCTTTTCTAGAGTATTGGGTAGCCCTGAAAAGGGCTGTTTTTTTGAACTCCTGATGCACCTATCTAATGGTTGCACCGTCCTGGCCTGGCGCCGCACACGCATCTTCTTCCCCAGTCTTCTTTCACCTTTCTTTTGGGGAGCGCAGAGGGAGGATGATTCGCTTCAACACCCCAATCCTCTGTCTCGGGAATATTGAACGACATCCTCTCTTTTCTTTTCTTTTCCTCTTCTTCCCTCTCTCTTCTCTTCTCCTCCTTTTCCTTCTTTACTCTTGCTTCTTCTACTATAGCCTCTGCTGATAGTTCGTTTACTATCCGCCTGGCATATTCCAGGTGCATCTGGAGTTCTAACAGTTTCACTATTCTGCTAGTCATTCTTCTGGCTGTGTTGATCAATCAACAAGGGTAGCTAGACTGCCCAGCGAGTTTCAATTTATACTGAAAGCGCGGACGTGAAGGAAAACATCTCCCTAATAACATAAAATTCATCTTACCTAGTTAGTTAGTTGGATTATAGTGGTTTTCGTTCTTTTGAACATGTACCACTTTTTTATTCACGCACTGCGTGATTTTTAATTACTCCTGGGGGAAGGAAAAGGAGCCTCATCCCCCAGGCTTTTATGTACTCAAAGAGTACTTTTTAATTTAGCCACTCAGGTGTTGGACTAAAAAATAAGAACAACGCGCGGACCTAAAAGAAACACTCGCTCAATTTGTTATGCTACCCATCACTATTATAAAATTTTTATTAATCACTTCAATTGACTATCCACATACGCAAAGCAATCCAATCTAACCTAAAATATACACCTCAAACACCAAAAAAAAAACAAAAAAAAACAAAAACATCCTTTTAATCTACTATCCACACCAACTTATGTGAGCGCTTACAAACACAAACACACAAACTCATACCCTCACAATATCTTAATAAAGAGTTAGTGTTTATTTTCACACTACTCTACCTACACACACTGGCAAATCGATTGTTATTTCTTTTCTAGAGTATTGGGTAGCCCTGAAAAGGGCTGTTTTTTGTTTTTTTGCTATGGCATTCTTTTTTAGTTTCTAAGAATGCGATGTCCTCTGAGGATAGACTTTCTGGCGATAGGTCTGCTTCTTCGGAACGAGAAGAAGAATTCTTTGGTGTCGATACGACAATCGACAAAGCCTCTGTCAGCTTCAGGTTGCTGCTGCTGTTGCTGCTGTTGCTGCTGTCTCTGAAGTCTGTACTTCTCTGTCCATTCTTCTTTCTCCCTGTTCATTTCTTCTCTGAAGAGCTCTTCTATCAGGTCTTCAGTGATTTTTAACATTCTCACATTCTCTATTTCTTCTGGCTTCGGTATCAGACTGTGTCTGACCCTATGCAAATTCACGTAGGCTTCGTTGAGCTTAGCTAGTTTGGAGCACATCTTCTTAGGAGGATGAGTCGACAATGGATGGCTAGACTGGGAACAACCCGGTTCTTAAAGTTAAAGCGCGGACGTGAAGGAAAACATCCCCCACACGGTTTTCGAGCCGCAACGTTCATGAGAGGGATAGTAAGAAATGAAAGAGCATCAATCCAACATTCTTATAGCTAAACAAACCACAAAGGCATTTTTTTCAAAACACAACATTTTTTATTCAAAAATCACTTAACACTAACTAACAACAACTCTAACAATAATCCAACATGATAACATCAAACAATTTTTTCAAATGACAAAAATTTTTTTCTTTAATTACTAACTACTTTGAACAGGGCTGACAACGTTGTGAATGAAACTGTTGGAAATCATTAGGCCATTGATTGACACTACGTTTCCTAGCTTGAGACAAAAGATAAGCATAATGGTCACAAAACCATCGATCTACTTTCACATCGTTTCTAGCAGAAGAACGAGGATCGAAATGAGTCACTAAATGTTCTAAGGAATAGCCCAGGCTGCGATGATGCAGAAAATACACACAGTACTGTCCACACACCAAGGAATCTGTGCCTTGTAATTTCACATTATTGAATCGGGTGGTTTGAGCATTTCTTCTCATAAAGTCGATGATATCGTTTTCCAAAGGGGGCAATCCGTACGAATCGAAATATTCCACACATCCTTCTTGAGGAAAGTAGAGGGCTACCCAGTGGGTTCCTGGGAGATGACTGTCGTCCGTGTTTATCACGTAAGCTTGATGGTCTTTAGGTTTGCGATGAGGGAGTTCATCTTTAGCACAGACGACGGGATTCCAAGAAGCCGTATACGAACTGTGGTTCAAAAGGTAATAAAGTTCCCAGGTATCCATTGATTTGTGTTTGTTTTCTTCTTCACAGGTAATAATAAGTCGTCAATTCTATCCTGACTTTTTGCTTGAAAATGTCTGACGAATAAACGGTTATTCGTTCTGTTTCCTCACTCTGATTCAGGAGAGCTTCGATACGATGGATCTCTTGAGTGGTTAATGGTGGACAAGAATGTTCACGCAAGTCTTTATACCACTGGTGCAACACGTCTTTGTTCGAGATGAGGCTCCAAGCTTCGTCCAGATACTCGTCCAATTTTTCTTCTTGACTCAACATCAGGCATTTATCGTGTTGAATTTGACTGGGATGATCGTTTTGACATCCATAGCAATTTTTCTTGATCAATTCCGTCATTTTGTCGACCAAGTGTTTGGCAAAACAGCAGACTAAATGGGCTTCTTGTTCTGGCCATCTCGACTTCATTATGATATCTTCTTCGTCTTTGTCTTGAGATTCTTCTTTTTCCACGGTCTCCTCATATTTCATCTCCAAAGTTTCTCCACTAGGTAAAGAGGGATAACAGTCTTCCATGGCTTTCTAATAATCTAGAATGACTTCTCTCAAACTGTTGATTTCTATGGTATTATCGAATTCTGCATACAGGATGACGTTCACTGTCTGTTTCAGGTCTGCTGCAAACTGAAGTTCCACACGAATCTGGCCAGATTTTATAGGGTGGAAATGTCCCTCGTCGCTGCCTTGGTCTGGAGTGAAATCGAAAGCCCACAAAGCATAGCCTCCTGCATATTCGTTGTAATCAATGCCGTGACTGGTGTTGGTTCCTAACTGGCCGGTGGCTTCGTACAGGGACAAGTACGACCTCAAGTAATTCATCTTTGTGGGATCAAAGTTAGGTTCGAAAGGTCGGGTACACAAGGTCTTGCCATCGCGACTGACTTCGATTTTCTTCACGTTGAAGTGTTGAAAGTTGAAAGGATTTTCAGTGAAGGTTCCGTTGAAGGCTGCATTCGAGACCATACCAAGGATTAAACGCTTGGGTAACTGTCCTTGAAACAGATGATCTTGGGTTATGGATTGCAGTCCAGCAGAAATGGTGAACGTTTTCACTTCCACACGTCGGATGGGATACTTGGCGGTCGTTCTGCTCAACGTCTGGCTGATGTCGTTTCCCACTTTAGGTAACACTTCTACGCGTCGTACGTAGAGTTTGGCCTCTTCGATTTGGCTTTTAGGATTGCCACCCTTAGTAGCAGTTTCATCAGCCAACAAATGGAAAGTGGCACTGCTGCGATTCAGTCTCAGGCGCACATTGACCCCGTTCAGCAAATATTTCTCTTGCAACCACATGTCCAAATGCAAACGATCCATCAGTTCTAAACTGTTCTTATTTAAGATTTTGGCTCGTCTTGCCACAAAGCCGTCATTGTCATCTGCGTCAGCTATCTTAAACTTGCCCGCTTCGTCATCTACCCACAGCACACAGGCATTGAGATGACTTGTCTTGGCATCTGGTCCGTACGTCAAGAGATTTTCCAGGTAGGCACGGTAAGGGTATGTATCCATGCTGCTGCTAACCAGTTTGTTGTTCAAGTACAAGTCCACTGAGCTGAACAAGGAATGCATGAAATTGTTGACGGGAGCTATAATCTCAGCGGCATCTACTCCACCATTATCCTTATCTAGAACTTGGACTTTCAAGTACAAGTAACTGCTATTCAGATCGATGTAATCTTCGGGCTGTCCTTTGATTTCAAACTCGATGGGAGCAGAATCGGTCAAAGAGGAGACGGGATTAAATTCCACCCATTGGGATTCTTGCATCGTCATCATGGTGGGGGGCATGGCAAACAGATCCAGTTCCGTCTTGGAACAGGCGCAAGACTCTCGGTGCATCATTTTTCTGTGTCTCAATAATCGAAAACGTCTAAGTCTCGAACGGTTCTTCTTTTCTTGGCCTTTCTCGCTTGAAGTCTGGTGAAAGGGTGTTTTCTTCTTCGTCGTCTCTTTCTGCCTTGTCCTTGCTGAATGCTTGACTCGGTAGCGTGCAGGGCATTTATAGGTGTGTCTCGTCGGCCCAAAATGTCTTTACCCGTTTGCAGCAAGACATTTTTGCCTGCCCTCATGAAGGCTTCTTTAGGGTTCTGTTTGTCGATGATGACATTTTGGAGAAATTCTTTGCCTTGTGTCAGTGCCGCATCTTTCAAGGCGTGCAATCCTCGTGTCACCATCGGTTTCAAGACTGGAGCCACCGAACCAAAGGCCGATTTTAACATGTCTCCTAAACCGTGTCCTCGCTGTCGAGCCACCCCTCGGTACACTGGATACATGACTTACTTACTTACCAGTCGTGAGAGAACCGTTTTCGAAAATGGAGTTTCACCGTGACTTTTCCTTTGGTGAATGGAATATTTTGTCCCAGATCTCCTTTTATAGTAATGTTGACCGTGTCCAAATACGACTTGCTGACCGGCAAATAGTGAGGATGGACAAATTCGCGGTGGACGTGGTAAGTGTTTCCACCTTCCTCGTCAGCGATTGTGGCAGAGTCCACTTTGAAAGGAATGACACGCAGTAACGGCACGGAGGTGTGTCCCACCACGTTGTATTCCACCACATCGGAATACACAAAGATCAAATTCAGTCCTTGGTTCAGTTCTACCGGGGCATGAAAATACTGGCCAAAAGACTCGTTGCTGTAAATGACGGTTTTTTGTTTTAGTGTTTGTTCTACTTTCTTCCTCATCTTTACGTTACCACCCAACATGTCAAACAATTCATCACAGAAATAGAAACCCAAGATTTTTTCATCAGGAAATTTCATCAGGAAGCGACGAGCTGTTTTGTGGTATTCCAGGGTGACAGCTTTGGACCTGAAAGCCTTAAAAGCTTCCCCAAACACACCATTAAACTTGGAGGCTATGGCGCTGACCAAATGTTGACCACTAAAATAATAGCCTGAGGGAATGAACAACTCATAGTCCATCCAATTTGGATTGACTTTGTTTTTTGTTTTATGGGGATATTTGTTATTCTCATTCATCCACTTTTGCAATGGTTCGTCATAAACTTCCACCGTAAATTTACTTTGATCGTCAATGACATTGAGGACTTGGGTCGGGTGAATCATTTCTACCAAAGCCACTTCCCAATGGGCTTCGTGATCTAAGGGGATGGCCTGAGGTAATTTGGCTGTGTAACAGCACAACGTGTTGTTGGGAAACACCTCCATGGAACTGTCACTGGGTAAGGTTAAGTAAAATTGGTTTTGGTGACTCATAATTCCAGAGTTCTGTGGCTGTCCGAGGGGATATTACTGGACGTCAGAGGCGTGTCTCCGCCCAAAATGGGGTTCTGGTTGTGGTTGTTGGAGTGGTGACTGGCACTGGCACTGGACACAACGTTCCCGTTCGAGGAGAATTTCAGGGAGGGATTGGGAAGCAGGTAACCGATGCAACTGCTCAATAAAATGGTCCACAATTGTTTGTCTCCTTGTTGCAAACTCAAATTGGCGATGGCTGCCCCGATGACACAATACACCACGAAGATTTGGCAGAAAAAGACGATTTGCGTTTTAGGCACACGTTCTCCACACCACACCCACAAGGGTTGTTTTTGTAAATCTTGCACAGAAGAACTAGGGGAAGAAGGACTGGTCGACGTAGCTGCCTCTGCTGCTGTGTGAAAGGGCATGATGGTCACTTCTTCTTTTTATAGTCGATGACTTGCGAAGCGTCGATCCAAGAATCGAAACTGGGCGGATATCCTTTCCAACGTACTTTGACTTCTTTGACACGTCGTTTGCCCACTTTACGGGTTCTGCGTTCGAGAATGCTTTCGATGTCGTACACGTCGTCTTCTTTTTTGGTGACACGTTGTAACTCGGGCAAATAAAACGTTCCTTTGAGTACTTCTCCGTTCATGTCTTCCAATTTATAGACGGTAGGATGACGGCCATGCACTCGTCCAGTGACGCGAAACAATTCGGTCGTCCAGTTAGGTAAGTAACCTTTGTCGAAAGTGCGTTTGGTTTTGCCAATGCGCACCCAATCTCCTACGGTCAACTCTCCACTTTTCTTGGGGACAGCCCTCGTCGGGGACGTACCGAACAGGCGCTCGAACACCAGCACTTCGTTGTCGGGAGTTACGTCTTGCGGGGCACGTCCGATGCTTCGATGGTAAGATTGGTTGTACGCTTGCACCAGGTGCGGTAAGATGTCGATGTACTTCAGAGTGTGGTGATGCGTAAAATATTTCCACATGCGTTCTTTCAAAGTGCGTTGAAAACGTTCCACGATGCTGGCTTTGGTTTCGGGATTCTCGGTGGTAAAAAAATGAATGTCACGTTTCTTTAATTCTTTTTGGAAAGCTTGGTTCAGAAATTCGGTGCCTTTGTCCGTTTGCCATCGAAGAGGGCGACGGCCGCTTTGTTTCAACACCCGTTGCAGGGCTCGCACTAACTCGCTGCTCGATTTGGAAGTCAAGGGCACGACCCAGGCAAATTTGGAAAAGACGTCGATGACACAAAACAAATATTTGTAACCACGATTGTAGCTGGCCAAATGAGAGACATCGGCTAAATCGGCTTGCCATTGATGATCGATGCCTTCCACTCGGGTGCGACTTCTGGCAAACTTGCGTCGAATGGGTTTGTGTAAAGTGTAGGTAGCTTGTTCTTGTAACCATCGTTGCACTTGAGGTAAACGGAGACTTTTCAGTCGCGTTTTGGCAGCACGATACAATTTTTGAACTCCTGCGTAACCTGCAGGATGCGAGGGATCGTAGTGAATGCTGGCTAAGACTTTTTCCATTTTTTGTGTTGATTGGTGTCTTAATAAGGCACCCACTCTTGGAAGAGGCTACTCTTTTTCTCTTGGGGTATTTTCTTGGATTGCAAGGCTTTGCGTGTGCGGCCAGCAATAGGTGTCGAAGAGGAGGAGGATGTCTGAGCAGGGGATATCGGTTCTTGTTTCACTTCTGTCTTCACTTCTGTCTTCACTTTCTTTTTCTCTTGTGAGGAAGAAGGGGTGGCCATCATCTTTTTAATCCATCCAATTCTGGAGGTAGGTGGTGTTGTTAACTTGCGTACTTTTTCTGGTGGAGTTTGAAACCCTTCTTCTTCTTCTTCTTCTTTTCCTTTTTCTGTCTTGGTCACGGGTACTGGTGGTACTGGTACTGGTACTGGTGATGGTGCTGGACTTTTCATCAAGGTCTTAAAATCTTTCAGAGTGGGTAAAGCTGTTTCGTCTAAAGCTTTCTGGTGAAAGAGTTGCAGTCTTTGCAAGAGTTGACCGTACTTTTGCGATTTTTCTGTTTCGGACAAATCTTGGCGATCCATCAAGGATTGCAATTCGTGTTGTAACTGGGACATCTCGCTCAAATTGGGATTGGGAGGTAAATGCGGGGTGCGTTGTTCTTGCCACCGATGGTATTCCATCCATCGTTTGTAAGGCACTAAAGCTAGTTTTCGTCCTTCCATGGGGTTGTCAGGGGTGAATTCTGAGATCTTGGGACTTCCGAAGGCCTTTTTATCTTGCTCCCATCAGTCCTCCCAACATGGTTCCCAAGACTCCTTTCAGTATGGGGCCTAACAAGAGAGATAAAATGCCTCCACGTTGGACCAACATCTTTTTTTGACGAATGGGAATTTTCTTTTGAACCATTTTCCGAAGAACGTGACGATGTTTGCCTAAGCATTGTTTCTGGTGTTTGGACAAAGGGATCGTGCCTTTCAAAACGTTCAAACAACATTCGCACACGGTATCGATGACCTCTTTGGAGGCCGTTTGAATGAGTTTTTTTTCGTAGGGGTGGAGAAGCTTTGGACAGGACAGATAACAGGTCCCCATGTTTGGCTAAACGTGGTGGTAGTCCTTTCCTTTTCTTTCCTTGGGGTTTTCTGGAGGGTGACATCTTTGAGTCTTTAGGAGCACCTAAAAACACTGATACCCTACTCGGTCACAGGCCTTTTTTATACTGGAACGCGTCGCCACTGATTGTCTTTACGTTTTATCAGTTTGAGGACAGGCATGACACGTCGTGCAGGGGTACGTAACGGACTAAATCGAGCCAGTTCTTGCTTGGACAAATCCAGTAAACTTTGTAACATGCCCGATCTTTCATGGACTTTGATTTTGGGAGAAGGTACTTTGTGAGCAGCAGCCACTGCCGCTAAATTGGAAGGTCCTGCCACTGGGGAAGTTCTTTTGGGGGTCATCAACGGAGAAGTTCTTGGTGTGATCAACGTCTCCAAGTACTCTTCAGTTCCTGGTGACATCAACGGAGAAGTGGACAAACGTGAGGCTGCCGGAGACGCTGTGGCAGGTCGTGGCTTGCGAGTGTAAGGTTGCGTCCTGGCCGAAGTGCCTCTCTTGCGACTAGTTTTCTTCTTCTGTGGACTTTTCTTTTTCTGGGGACTTTTTCTCTGTTTCTTTTTATGGGGGCTTCTTTTCTTTTTCCGGGGTGATGGTGGTGGTGTCTGGTAAGAGGAGGGTCCTGCCACTGGAGAAGTTATTCTTCTTGGGGACCTGGTCTTTTTCTTTTTCTTCTTGGGGCTTCGTTGAACTTTTGTCTTGGGGATAACTTTGGGGGCATTAGGATCCCATCTTAAGAGTGAGCGAATGATGACCCCTCCTAGAGTACCGCTCCCTCCAGGTTTCAAAATGATTTGTTTTTTGGTTTGAGTGTCGATGCGGGGATCGGCCAGTTGGACCAAAGCGACTTTGTTTCGATCGAAAAAGCGTTGGGTTTGATGAGGAATCTGAATGATTCCTTGGAGTAATTGACGTGCCGTCACCGTGAACCATCGTAAGACTTCTTTGAGACTAGCTTCTAAGACACGGGCTCGTGTTTGTGGATCTTTTTCTCGACTGATGCCATACAAGGCACGAATCAATTTGACGGGAAGATGCGACTGAAGTGACGTCATGTTCACACTGTGTGAGACAGACGAAAAAGGGTCTGAGGTTTTTATAGATTTTTTCATGGGGAGTGAAATGAAGTCGAGGACGGAGACGTGTACAGGACAGGCCCTCCGTCTTGGCACCAGTGGTGAAACAAGTGGGTACGAAATCGCAAATCCTCGGGAGTCGAAGGTTTCAAATCGACGAGTAAATAGGCGTGTGGCGTTTGAGTGGCATCGTCGTACGCCTGAGTCAGCCAAGGCGTTCCTAACTGTTTGGCTAAGACTTGCACTTGCGATTTATCTCGAGGGCTTTTAAACAAGACCACGTAATGCGCATTGAGACTGATGGTGCGATGGGCTTTACTTTGTTGAAACAAATTTTGAGTGATGTAAACGACATTGGCATTACGGTGATGCCCTTTGCGCGTGAACCACAATTTAATTTCTTCTTCGTCTTCTCCTAACATGTCGTCGAAAATGACCAAATGGGTTTGACGGGAGTCAGAGACGATGCCATCGTCTTCTTTAGGAATGCCTTCCACAAACACGATGGAATCGCCTTGACTTTCTCGCAAGAGGCTGTACGCCGATTGCCACTCTTTGTAACACCACACGATCCGTTGAGGGGGCCGATCGATCAAATGATGTTTATGTTCGATCAAACGTTTGACGAATTCGGTTTTGCCTGAACCGCTAGGTCCAGCAATGAGCATGTTAAAGGGATGGCGAAGATACAAAGCCTCCCAACTGGCACGATCTAAGTGTTCGTCGATGACTTTGACAGTAGAGGAAGAGGGAGCAGAGACAGTAGAGGTAGCCATGGTGTGAGAAATGTCACTTGTGACACGAAAAACAAACAAGACAAGAGTTTATATACTTTTTCAGAACACGTTTATTGAATGTTTTTTTTTCAAACATGAATACGAAAGACAAAAATACATAAAAGCCAAAGGCTTAAGTACAAGGATAAAAGGCACATGATAACGATGAACGTGGAATAAACACAAGTGTCTGTACAACAATCACATCTTTTGGGTAATGTTCTAACCAGTTCAACAGGGGGTAAGGTCACACAAGTGTCCTCCCGAAAGGGTCTTTCAGGTCTGTCCACGACAGTCCTGTCCTGGGTGACGGGTTCTTCTGGCACCGTCACTAACACGGGTTGAAAAGTAACTTTTTTCCTTGAACAACTCTCGTGCATACTGGGCCACTTCTTGGGTCCAAGCCTCAAAATCCCATTCTTTCCAGGCACGGACATCTGTCCAATGGGGATGTAAGTCACAAGCTACACACACATCGTCATACACGTCTTGGGTAGCTAAAAGTTGACGAATCTTTTTTTCCCGTAGAGGTCGAGAAGTATCCAGATGAAAACGCAAGGCTTTGAGCAAAAGGAGTTTTTCGTGACCATTTAAGGCCATGGAGGTGGTAAGTACTGATCGTAAAGAGTCCACAAAGAATCGGCTGGTAAACGAAATCCCAAAAAACAAGTCACTAAGACACACACCACTTGTCGTCCCAAATTGAATGGATACAGTTCTTGTAATAATCGATGGTAATGATCCACGGTTTGAATATGGTCATTGAGTTCCTTCCATGGAATCTGTTGGATGACATGTGACATAAGTCGTGGCATGGCAGCCTGTTTTTATAGTCTCTTTGTTTCGGAAACAATACACGTACTTTCTAGCCAGAGATCTTCGTTCTCCAGTAGGGAATCTAAATCTTGCATACTGTAACCGAAACTTCAGAGTTCGTTTAGAAGTTTCCTCTTCCTCTAAGTAGATTCCACGTAAAATATGTTGATAATCCTTTAACTTGTCTTCCTCAATGTATTGCTGTAGGTGAATCTCGAAGTAACCAAAATAATGAACATTTCGATCATTCACTAACTCAAAGTGTTGAACAAGGTCTGACCACTGAAACAATTTCTGACGAATCAGTTCTCTTATACCATTCAGGTACCAGTGGTTAAAGATCTGGTGACGTAACGGATGCAATTGTTCTTTACGTTTGACTTGTATTTTCACCAGCTCTCGGTAAATGCGTTCTCTCAACTCCACAGGCAAAGCACGAATGTTCTCTAGCAAAGTATCCATGAATAGGTCATACTAAATCCTCTTTGGTCTGACACAAGAAATGTACTCTTTGCACAAACATGGTTTCACTTCAGTGTCAAATTTAAATCGTTGAGTCACTAATCTACACATTACAATTCGTTCAGAAGTTTCCTCTTTCACTAAGTTGACATTGTGTTCAAGATGTTGGTAATTCGTTAACTCTTCCTCTGGAATTCGATGCAGTACGTTTACAATGATGTAGGTAGAATCGTCCATACCAAACCAATCCTTTTTAAAACTAGAGGATCGTTGATCAATGTCTGTCCGATGGAACACTTTCAATTGAATCAATCCTTGTATAGCCTTCAGGTACCAGTGGTTCAAACACCGGTGACGTAACGGATGCAATTGTTCTTTACGTTTCACTTGTATTTTGACCAGCTCTCGGTAAATGCGTTCTCTCAACTCCACAGGCAAAGCACGAATGTTCTCTTGTAAAGTATCCATGAACAGATTATTATGGTAAGAAGTTACTTCAGTGTCTCGGTCCCACTAAAGGTAAGTAATGACAATTCGGTGACCATCGAGCATGTTCTACGTAGGCCGAATCTTGCGGTTCCCAGTGGTGAAGTGTCACATCGCAACTGAAGCACCTGACTTTATCTCCTTCGCCCAAGTAGAAAAATCCGGCTCTGGCTAATTCTTCGGGGGTCGGTCCTCCCAGATACTTTGGCCATTTTCCTTTGAACGATTGAAGACGATTTTCAAAGTCGCAGTATTCCGACAAACGCACAGGAAACGAATATTCGTTTTTCACAGGTTCGTTTCGATGAGGGTTGAGTGACATGGGTAGGAGTTTGCTCAAGGCTGGATGACATCCGTAGGGGGGTAGACGTGAAGGTGAACATTCCCCTTTAAAACGAAACCCAGTAAAATGTCCAAGAGGACGAGCGGCATCACTTTCGCATCCCACAGGTTTGACACGCACAGCATCACTTTCCATGATAGGGGTAGGGGCACTAAAGTTCCCATGATGCTTTACGGCATCGCTCAGGTCACAACGTACAGCATCGTATCCATCGCAAGGCTCACAATCGCACTCGTCTGCAAACTCCGTTACGCAATTACAATGGTAACCACATGGACAATCGCAGTTTCCTTCTGGACATTTTCCGTCGCAATGCCTGGGTCTTATCCATCCAGTAGTAGTCACACTAGAGGAAGATACAACTTTTTTACAATCCCCAAACTGGAACGATGTCTCTTTCAAAGTATTCATCTTGTTCGCTCGGTCTTGGTAGTCACAATGAACTATCGATCTTGCCTAGGGTTCCTTTTTATATACAGACCAATACCGACGTGACCGTACGGTAAGGTGAAATGATTGGGAAGTCGCACTCGCTTCTGGTACACGATTTGATAAACTTTTTCCAAAGGTCGACTGACGATGTGGTGAGTGGGTAAACGTACAATCTTGTTCGGTTGGTGAGTGGTCACTTTAAAGTTTCCATCCTCTCCCGATTGCAAGGCTTCTTTCAATACCCCAAAGTTGACCACTCGACTGGTACGATAATTCAGAGTCAGTCCTTTCACTTTGCACGTCGTGTGCACTTCTCCTTGTTTGTCCCGGTATTCGTAGCAGTAATTTTTGGGACCGCCACTGACGAAACTTAGAATCTTGTCGTCGGGATGCTCGTCTGTCCAGGCTCCTAAACGGTCTCCTTCGATGTCAGGGTGATGTTGAATCGGGTGATGGATGTAAATGCAACTGTCCGTGTCAAAGTACAGGACGCGTTCTTCTAACAGTTCTAAAGCTTCGTACAATTTTAAGCGAGCATGGGCTGTCACGTAAGCCGCAATGATGACATTTCCAAAGGGGTCGTCTTGTACAAAGTCCAGATCTTCTTCGTAATTGACCAAGATCAAATTCTCTCGAACGACGTCCACGTGTTTCATGTATTTGGTTCTGTCGTGAACCATCTGGAAGTAGCGGGAAGGCTCTGTCAAATATTCCGTCTTGGGTAAACACGGTCGTTGTGCCATTTTACCCCACAAGCAATTTAACATCACTTTGGCAAACGATCTCCTGCCTTCGTTTTTCTCGATGTGGTCTAAAGTGATGCCTTCTTGTTCGTAGTATTTCTCTTTGAATTGTATTTGGTCTTCGGGAGTGTGACACCAGGAAGGATAGCCGCTGGCTTCTTGCTTCAGTTTCAAAAAGGCATCCACGTAGTCTGCGAAAATGCCTTTCTGACTGGGATCACCCTTGTGGTACTGTTGTGTCTTGGGAAAGTGGCAAATTTCGTACACTTCTAACAGTTGGTATCCCATGTCCAGAGCTTTGAACAATTCCACGCTGACCCAGGTTCCCGTCAAGGCACGTTCTTCCTGGGTGTGCTGACAAGGTTGGTCTTGGTTGCACGTTTCGGCACAAGTACGGCACAAGGGAAACATCAGTTTACCTTGACAATGGTGAGGTAAGACGGGATGGTATAGGTTCGTGGGAGGCAAAACTTTACACTTGATCAAGCCTTCGTATTGTCGAATGTTTTTCAGGTCGATGTGTTCCGTCAACAATTGCGGGTGCCCTACAGGAAAGCGACAATATTTGCACACGTAGGGATACAACGAACACACGTCCAAGTATTTGATTTCTTCTCCTTTCTCTTCGTCGGCTTGGTACAGCAAACAGGTGGCATTGGTCCTTCCTCCGTACAAACTATCCCTCGGGTTCAGCGGGTCCATGAACTGGTAACTTTCCACGAGGCGTTTAAACTCGGGATCGGTTTTCATACGGTGATCGTACTCGTGTTCCCACATTTCCACCACTTGGTATCCTTCCTGTTCTAACTTTAGGCGACGCTGACAAGTGTCCTGGTACAAGTCTTCCATGGTTCGTTGCAAAAACTGATTCTTGGTGCCACGGTCAGGGTAACAAACGGGACATCCGTGAAATAAGCAACCGTTAAACTCGTACACGATCTTGGGGTTTTCTAAGTCCCAGCCATCGACCGAATACGTTCCGATGGTCTTTTCGCCCCCTCCGTTGCGGGCATGCTGAATCCACTTGTCTTCCTTGTCGCACAAGTAATGTAACCAGCGTAGGGCTTTGACCGAGTATTGACGTTTGACAAAGTGGGTCGTTTGAGGGCTGATGACAGCCACGGTGTTTTCAGGCATGAATCGTTGTCGATACACTAAGGAACACGCTTTGGCAATGGTGCAAGCTTCTTTCAAAGGATCGACCCCTCCGTGTTCCATGAACAGTTCTCGAAATTTTCCACAGCAACGCCGTAAAATGTCCACGTCGGAACGACAATACTTTAACATTTCTTCCTGAAAGTCGAAAGGGTCCGAGGCGTGAGCCTGGTACCAAGCGTAGAAAGCTTCTCGTTGTTCGGTACGCATGTTGTCGGGGTCGTAATAGTGAGATTCAGGTAAATGGGGTAGAACGGCGTGTTGATTGGCTTCCGTATCGAAAAAGTGTGGAAAGTACCCTTTAGCCATTTCTGTCATTCCAAACGTTTTAGGCATTCGACTCAAAGGCATGGCCAAATAGCTCATCGAATCTTTAAACTGTACTTGTCCCACTTGCATGAAAATGATTTTGGCTCCGTTCAAAGTGACTTTAGGACGTTCGGTGCCTTGTTCCGTATAGTATCTGAGAAGAAACTGTCCATCGTATCCGGAGAAATTGTGAGCCATCACTGTGGCATGGCGATGACAATCTCGGTAACGTTCGATGTCCTCTTGGCTCCACGTCTTGTCGACGGGGTCTAAGACCCATTGGGCAAAATCGTCTAGCGTCTTTGGTCCTCGAAAGATTTTTTCACGCCCTCCAGGAATTTTGCTGCAGTGAGGGCAATGACTGAAGATAGGTTCTTGAATACACTTCTCGCACGCTCGATGAGCCACGCAGAAATTAGGAATGTGAATGCCGGTTTCTTGCATGCATTCGAAATCGAAAAAGATGAAATTGCCTTTCTTCTTGTGACCGTCCTCTTTCTCTGGTGGGGGTTGGTATTTTTGCACGTAGCATTGGTGTTCCAAGTCCACGATGTGGTGACAAATGTGACATTTTTTCTTTCCTCGACATACGTGTGCCTTGGCAGCATTGGTACATATGACTTGTTCACACGTAGGGCACAATCTCAGGAGTTGACAAGCACATTTCTTCTGTGAACCTTGCGTTTTCAGATGTTGTTGGTAACAGGTAGGGCTGACAAACGTACGCAGACAAGTGGAACAAGGCACTGGTTCTTCGCTCAGACAGGGTGAAGAGGCCAAACATCCTGAGCATTTCGATCCACAATGCTTGTGTTGCTCTCGATTGTTATAACCATGGTCACATTTCTCACAATAATAACCGTATCTCAGGAATCCAGTGATACTGGTAATGGTATCGAAATGTTCATCGTGATGATAAAGGTGAATGTATTTTCCATCCTTAAAATCTTGGCCTCGAAACAACAGAGGTCCGCGCACTTCTTGAGGGTGCACTTTCAAGGTGTAGCGTGGAGCTAGGACATCTTGCAATTTTTGCATCTCAGGAATGCCACAGGGTGTGTCTTTGGACAGGCCAGCTTGTTGTAACAGGAGTTCTGCTTCGTTTCATTGTTTGGCTCGGTCGGAACGTTGAATAGTGTCCCAGGTTCTTTTCCATTCTACCGTGTCGTTCTTGTTGGCATAGGTTCGTCCCACCACGATGGCACGGGCTAAACACATCTGGTCATGAGGGTTGTTAATTCGGACGAGACTCTTTTTGGTGTTGCGAAGCTCGTCCACCAATAACATCTTTTTGCGTCCTGTCCCTTGAGGAGGAGAGACGTGGGTCATGTCCAGTGTGGCTTTACCATCGGTGATGTCAAACTGATCATTAGATTGTTGTACGTGTTGAATCTTGTCCATGACTTTGGAAGCAGTCAATTCTGCAGGGGTGCTAAACTCGATCCAAACAGGGGATTTCAAACCGTCGTGTTGTATGGAAAGTCTCAAGCGATCGTCTTCTTTGGGTTGACATTGTCGCTTGAGTGCAGTGAGCAAAGAATCCCACACCTCAGTGATGAACACTTCTGCTTTCTCTAACGGCACTTCAGCCTTGAAATCTTTAAACTTCACCGTGTATTTGTAAGCCGTGGTTCTAAATTTTCTAGAGGAGCGCTTTTCCGTCTCTCGAATGGAATAGTACTTTTCAGGGTTGACAAAGGGTGGTGAACTTGGTTTAGAGGGTTCGGATTCTGGTTCACTCATGTCCTCTTCAAAATCACTGGCATGAATTTGTGCCAAGATTTCAGCCCTGGTACGAGGCGATAAATCACGTTTCTGCCTCTTACTTTCTTCTTCTTTCTTCTCGAATGAATGGGATCGTTTCATCTTGAAAGCAAAAAGTCAAATGACTCAAGTTCAAACACCATAAACTACTTTATAGTCATAGCAGACCAGCGTATATAAAAGGGTGTGTGTCTTGTCCTTTCACTATTCATTTCACTCTCAAGCCGAGCACAACGATGGAAGAGACTAACCAGATGGAACGTTTCGTCAGAGCTTTGCGAGGGGTCATTAGAAAATTCTCTTCAGACCAGCCTACGGACTACTCTCCTTCCTTTAGAGATAAAAGTCAAGATACTTGCTATATCTGTCAGAAGAAAGGGCATTGGTCTTCAGAGTGTCCAGACCGTCAAAAAAGAAAAAAAACAGGGGATAAAAAAGACAAAAGTCAAGATACCTGTTATTATTGTAAAGAAAAAGGACATTGGTCTCCAGATTGCCCAAAAAAGAAACAAGAGGAGTCAGAAGAAAAGAGGAATTCTTCAGAAGAAGAGAGGGATTCTTCAGAGGAAGAAGAGGAAGAAAAAAGACAGTTCTATTTAAATGAGGCAAAGAAACACGAGAAGAAAAGAAGAAGGGAAGAAAGCGAGGAGAAAGAAGAAGAGGAAAAGAGTGTGACGGTGAAGAAATTAAAAAAACAGAGAGACTAAACAAGGAGAAAAGAAGAAATCAATGAACTTTTTATTAAAGTGTTGTGCTGTGAATTGTGAATTGGATTGTAAAAAAAATGGAGAAAAGAATAAATGAATGATATAAGGTAAGAGTCTTTGAGTTTTGATTTTAAAATAAGAAGCTACACTCACGCACTCATACACAGACACGTACTATAAGGGTAACATGGGTGAGTTTTTTTTGAGTTATTGGCAAATTGAAATTGTATTTCTTTTCGAGAAATGTGGGTGGCCCTGAAAAGGGCCTTTTTCTTCATGGTGTAGGGGTGAGTTTAAGCAATCAATTTTAACTGCCTTAAACCTTTGCCACGGCCAAGGCCTACTTCTGGACTGCGTAATGTTGATGATGATTGGGTTGAAATCACTAAGGGTGGTACGGTAGGCTTAGTCACAGGGTTGACATGTTTGGCTCGGGAAGGTCGTATTCTCTTCGGTCGTAATAAAGAAGTCTGATACATTTGTTTCAGACTTCTTAACTCCGCTAAAATGTCCAACAGTACCGTGACCGTTTGATTTTCACCCTCTTGTTTCTTTGCTGCTACTTCTTCTTGCTGTTGTTTTTTTCTTACCTCTTCTTCTTGTTGCTGTTGCTGTAGGAGAAAAGCCTGTTCCGCTTCCTTTTGTCGTTGTATAAATTTCTCCAATTCTTCTTTCTGTCTCTGTCTAAAATTCTCCACTTGCGGTAATGAAGAAGGTAACGAAGGTTCCGGAACAAATTCTTGCGAGGAGAGAAAATCCACAAAATCCCAATTCACCTCTTCTGAAAGTAAGTCCGAGTTCCCTTGGGCGGTCTCCCCTGCTGGTGCACCCCAATGGATCGTTTTCTGAGTTTCCGTCATGTTGAATCACTGTCGCATAGATTGACTGCACACAAGCGCTAGCGAATCTATATTGACTACGTGACGTCACAGACTGCTCTCTTCGGATTGGATGCGGGCTGACTGAATTCTGTAACGCGTGTTCGGATTGGTGAATGAACTCAATCCGTTTCAATCCTTTCTGTCCCTATAAATAAGCGCCGTTCACTGCATTGATTCAACTATTCTCGGAGCCTCAACATGTGGACAGACGTCGAATCTTCAACCCTTGTGTCAACGATGATGTTCAGGACGGACATGCTCATGTATGTCCGATCCAAGTGGACCGTTGTCCACAGGACCAACAGCAGCCTGTGGATAAGAAGAGTCTATATAGAGAGACAAGGTTGCCTCAAGAGGACTCTGATATATGGCCCTGCTGTAAGACGATGTTTGAGGACAAGAAGATGTCGCAAATGCCCTTTATGTTAAGGGCATATTAACATAAACCAAAGGCCCTTTTCAGGGCCAGCCATATTTCTCGAAAAGAGATAGCCTTTCCATTGCCTACCCCTTTTTTAAAAAATTTAAAGAAAAAAATCCCATGTTAAATTCCCCTTGTCCGTAGATTCTCCCACGATTTATTCCCATGTTAAATTCCCCTTGTCCGTAAAGTGTCCCACGATTTATTCCCCATGTTAATTCCCCTTGTCCGTAAAGTGTCCCACGATTTTTCGCCATGTTAAATTTCCATTGTCCGTAAAGTGTCCCAGGGGTGTTTTTAATGCTAATTCCCATTGTCCGTAAAGTATCCCTATTCACTACTTGTACATTATAACTCCAGAGAACAAAAATGAACATACGATGCTTTAAGCAAAGACTATTAAAACATACTTAATCTTATGAGGCCCACAACAATTGAAAGAATACAGATATGTGATATTTACGTATATACTACAGTGTACTAGATACATATTTATTCTAAATAAATCTAACAGAACCATGAAGATACTCAGAACAGTATGTGTAGACAATAGTTGACTGCATGAGCTCTAATGTCAATATTTCTTGTCGGTGTTAGGAATATTATTATTTCTCAATACAGTTTTATTAAATTTAGCGTAAAGGTTAATGAGCTACTTTAAAAATATTTCACTACTAAATTGCCGATGCAAAACAAACTTACGTTATTTCATTTTATTATATATAACAAGACAGTTATCTCTTGTACAGTTGGGATTTTTGTTTCCTTAAATGCATATTTGAAATGCTCAACGTACATGGAAAGTAATGAGAAATATAATATCTTCATCAAATGTTGATGTCACATTCAAATCCTGGAGGAAAATTAATAATATTCCCATGGTCCGAATGAGCCTGACATTTAGTTTCAAGCAGACCGTAATCTTTGCCGAATCAGCCTGCAAATGTTGGGCCGGGTTAGCCTCGTCCAAATCAGCCTGCAAATTTGGGCAGAGTTAGCCTCGTTCGTTTGTTACCTGATGAATAAATCTTTTAAGCATTCCCTTGCTTAATTTAGAATAAGATTGTACAGATTCAAAATGAAATGATGGTAATCCAAAATCAGACAGAGGAAAGAGAAATATAATCGCAGAAATAGGAGAGAGAGAGAGAGAGAGAGAGAGAGAGAGTGCAAATTTCATTCAAGCTGGGGGGAAAAAAGACAAATGCAAATGCAAAGAAAACAAAAAGAAAGTGAATTGCAATTTGATTTAGAAATTTAAAACTGGCAAAAGGAAAGCGCACGTGTTCACGTTTTAACGTTACCAGATATAATAAATTAAATTTGTACCCCTTTTAAAACCAGAGAAGTAGATCAATATTTTCCTCACATCGAGGAAATTGCTGAAAATTTGAAATGGCCAAGACAGCATGTGACTTTATTAGTACTAAGTATTCATATTGACAAAGGTCGTGAATTCTACACTTCACTGTAGTTACAACAAAGTGCTAATTGTGATGTGGTTAAGGAATGTATCATGAAGGGTTATGAGTTTGAGTTGGTACCTGAGGCATATCGATAAAGGCTCAGAAACTAAATAAAAGAAACTGGACAGATCCATATCGAATTCCAAGCGAGAAAGACACCTATTTGATCGGTGGTGCTCGGTCAAGAAGGTTGATCCAGATTAAGATAACCTAAGACAACTCATATTAATTTAAGAGTATAAGAACTGCATCCACAGAAGTAGTGAATGGGGCCACTTTAACTTTAATTGGAATTAGCATTACACCCCACTTCCCCGGGCAACTTTTGCGTCAACATTTTTAAAATCACCCTTGGCCACTATAGCGTTAAGACAAAAGGTTGGGTTTTGTATAGGGACAATAGGAATGGAACAAGTGGATGACGTTACGGTACTGGATATTGGCAACAATGTTCGAAGGGTCTGACCTGAATACGTGCTAATCTAGGTAGAGACAAATACATTAGAGATATAGACAAACATATAACACACAGCCAGATTGATGAACATCAATCTGTCACACCTAAAAATATAAAATCTACTAAACAAATTATAGGCAAGAGACAAAATATTTTCGGAGGCAAGCATAAAATATAAAATATAAAATCTACTAAAAATTTGTAGGCAAGAGACTAAATAGTTTTGGAGGCAAACATAAAATATAAAATATAAAATCGACTAACAAATTTTTAGGCAAGAAAGCAAATCTCTCCTCTTCTTTTCCACCATTTTCTTAACTTTCCCATCACATTCTTATTATTTTCTTGTCTTCTCATTTTCCTTCTCCTCCTCTTTCTCCTTCTTCTCTATCTCCTCTTTCTTCATTTTTTCATTCTCCTCTTCTTTTTCTATCTGAGCATTCCATGTTTTCGTCTGTTCTTTCTCTCTATATCACCCTTTTCCTCCTTTTCATTTTTAGTCAGCTCATTTCGTATTTCTTTGCCTTTCTTGAGATTATTTAACTCCATCTTCACACGATGTACTCTATAACACCCATTATCAACCTTCACCAATATTTCCTCCAACATCCTAAGCATATCTAGCACCTCCTGTAATTTCATCATCTTCTCCATGTTGCTGACCATCTTCGTTTTATTCTGTGAAGAATGGCGCGAATTGTTTGTTTTTCTGTTTGTTTAAATCGAAGTGGCGTGCGCACAATCGTACATGTGCCACTGGTTAATGCCTGCACCGCAGGATGTTAATTATTCCTTGGTAAAAGGAATCAGACCCACGCACCCCAGGCCGTAATGCACTCAAAGTGTGCTGTTAATTAAGCCATCTGGTAACGAAACAGAATGTTTCAGGCTACCTGAATGATAGGCTGACATGAGTGGGAATCGACACAACACACACTCACGTTTCAGTCCGCCTCTGCCAAATTTAGTAGATGAGTGGGAGTAGTATCACCACGCACTCATGTATCTCATTGTTGAGATTTTATGTTGGTATAATATTTATGCGCACATTGTACGCTGTTAAATTGTTGTCAGGCCGAGGCATGGGAGGAGGTAGGGCAGGCAGGCAGGCGCCAATTCACTGGAAGATGCTCGTTGACTCCAGAGTGTTGGCCTAAATTTTTCGTCATGTACGAATTTTAAATTTCGAATACTGAGTTGCCGAAAAGGTCTTGAAATTTTCTGAATTTTTGAAAACTCTGTGCTGTTTTGTATTTATTATTTTAAAGGTGGTACCTTAGATGACAGCCATTTGTATGCTATTTAATTTCTGGTTTGTCATCTTGTGTGACTGGCCCTGATGGTCCTGGGCATAGACCACCTTATTTGAGGTAAAGTTTTGGGGTCTCACATAGCCTACTTTATTATTTTCGGGGCATAGTGGTCTTATGGTATGTCAACCGGTAATGATTTGTGACCCTAAGTAAACGTAAATTAGTTGTGGGATGTTTTTTTGCCGCCCTCAGCAGCGGGGCCTGATGGTCATGGGCATTTGACCACATTATATAAGGCTATTTGGGGCCCTGATGTTTCTCTAATCTATGTGTGGCGGACCCTGATGGTCTTGGGTGTTCGGACCACCGTGTAATATTAAGGTTTAGGGATCGAAAAACGTCATAGTGAGGTGGCTGTCATCTTTTGGCTGAGAGGTGTTAAAAGGGCAGGACTATAGGATAAATTAGTTTGCAGGTTAATTGAGAGAAAGTGGGAGAAGGAGAGGGGTAGAATTTTAAAAAAAAACAAAAACATTTGAGGACATTGTTTGTTGATACTGTTGTTTTGCTAGAATGTTAGCTTAGCTAAGGTTTATGTATGATGCGTTTGAGGGAGAGTTATTGTTGTGTTTTTAAATTTTTAATTAAATAGAGTTAACGTTGGGGAAGACGGACATCTTTGCTGAGTAATCAGGTCCCTGGGTGACGTATCAAAGATGCCCGTCTATAGGTTTGAGACTTATGTTTGTTCCTACTTAGTATTTTCTTGATAATTGTTATTCTGTTGGGCGATGTTGGGGTTAGTTGTTGTGTGGTTATGATGTTGATCTATTGGAAGGCGGGTATCTTTGCCTTGTAAACAGGTCTCGAATGGCACCTCAAAGACACCTGTCCCTTAGGTTGTACTTTATATTATGTTCTGTTTAAGGCCAGACAGGGTAGGATGGGAGTGTGTTACATTTTTTTCTTTGAGCCCAATTTCGTTTAGGAAGTTTAAGATGTTTCAGTATGTTATATTGATGTTGGGGTTGTTATTGTCTAGCATTTCCGGGTTTTTGATAGGGAATCCAATTTCTTTTTGTGCTTTTTGGAATTTAGTTCTTGCCAACTGATATTTGGAGCAACTATTGAATATATGATGGAGGTCCTCTATGGTATGGCAATGGTAGCAGATTATGTTTGAGGGTTTGGGTCCTTAATGATTACCAAAGCTGTCAGCTACACGCATACAAACCTCAAATCTACTATCCACACACGGGAAGGAGTAAAAACAAACCCTAAATATACTATCCACACACATGTATGCGAACGCATACAAACACAATATCTACTATCCACATAAACGTACGTGCACGCATACAAACCACAATTCTACTATCCACACACGGGAAGGAGAAAACAAAATATCAACGATCCACACAAACGTACGCAAACGCATACAAACACAATATCTACTATCCACACAAACGTACGCGAACGTATACAAACACACACACACACACATATCAGGAAAGGAGTGAGTGTTTATAATCACACTACTCCACATATACACCAATTGGCAATTTAATAGTCTCTTTTCTAGACAGCTGGGTAGCCCTCAGAAGGGCTGTGTTTTGAACTTCAGATGCACCAGCTTAATGCTGGCACCCTCCAGGCCGGGCACCACAGATACATTGTCTGCTCCAGTCCTGCTCCCAATTTACATTTGTTCTTGGGAGCGCAAAGGCGGGTTAATTGATCCCATCATCCCAGTCTTCACTTTGTGGAATAGTGAAGACTTCCTTCTGTCTTCTATTTTGCAATTGGGGACGATGAGGTCTCTTTATCTCTGGTACATTGTATTGGTAGTGGTAACTGTGGTTGTTGTAGTTATTGTTGACGTTGCTGTGGTACTGGTAATAGCTGTGCTGCTGATACTGGTTGTGGTGCTGATGCTGGTCGCGGAGGCGTCCTCACCTCAGGATTGACCTCACACAGAGGTCTTAGCTGTAGGAGAGGAAGGACCCATCTCTTCTTTTCCTCCTCTTCTTTTTTCTTTTTTTCTTTTCCTCCTCCTCTATCTTGGCTTGTTCGGCTATGTCCTCCATATCCAGCTCATCTAAAAGCCGCCTGGCATGCTCTAGGTGCATCTGAAGTTCGATCAATTTTGCAAATATGCCCACATTAACGAGTGAACGCTGGGTAGCCTAACTGGTCGGTCGGTTGTTTCAATTAAAGTTGTGTTCGCCCTTACGGGCATGTACGACTAGTTACCTTCCCGTTTGGGAATAATTGATTTTGTCTAGGGGGAAGGATTGATGCCACTTCCCCCAACGCATTAATGCACTTTGGAAGTGATATTTGATTAGTCCGATTTCGAGACATTGATGTATCACTCACTTATATGGTACATGTCTGGTAGTGGCAAAAATATGTCGGACTGAGTGGAAGGGATGCGCCCAACATCCGGAATCGAGTTTTTGTACCCCAGTTTCCGAATAGTAAATGGCGTCGTTTTGCCGTATTTGTAATTTGGAAAATCATTTGTGCTGTTTGCATGATAAGGTAGAGATGGCATGATGAATCTCCTAGTCTATTTAAGGGAAAAGTTAATTAATCGAATAATATTTGGGGTTTCTGTTCTAATAATCAGTATTTCCGCCTTGTGCGGGGTGCCTAATGACTGAGATTTAGTCACCTCATAGTTCTAATTTTTTTAAGGACATTTATGTAATTTGTTGTCACATTGTGTAGCTGGTCTTTGGGTTATTAGCCACCTTATAGGTCCAATTTTGGGTTCTTACATTAATTTCGAATCAGTTTATGAATCAGTTTGTTGGCGCATTGTTCAGCGGACCCTGATGGCTGGGATTTAAACCACCTTATAAATTTGTTGGCTAGTTTTAATTCATGTATTTTAAGACGATTCATCATGCCTTAAGTTGTAGGATATAGCAGATAGATGTTAGTATGAGTATGGTGTTACTTAATTACCGATCACCTATTGCATTGCTTAATTGATTATACATTTGGACGAATCAGGGCGCTGAAGTGGGTGTTAGGTGTAAGTGCAGCATCAGCCCCCTCACGCGGAACACTCCCCTACTTCCGCTGTAAACCGTATGCTACCCCGCCCCTAATCTCCCACCCACTCGCTCCAAGAAGGATGTCCGGTGATGTAATAATCAGATATTGTATAGATGAGTATTGGCTAAGTCCTACTTCTGAATCTGTCACTAGACTGCATTGCTTATATAACCACCCAGGTTGCCGTAGTTGGTGATGGGTGCAGGTGTAGACTCTGCCCGCGTTTCGCGTTACACGCCCCTACTCGGGCGGTAAACCGTATACTAACTCCGCACCCACTTCCCCACCTGTTTCAACGCATGAAACTAGCTGATGGGCGATTGGGTTGAGTTAGTGACTAATTGTAATTATATATAGGATTTGTATGATGTTAAGCCGATCTGAGTATAATAGGTTTTGTAGCGTGACTGACGAATGCTTCGCTTTATATTTATGAAGTGCAGATGTGATTGAAAACGTCCCCGATAGCAAAACTCTCAAGGCCCATATTATCAAAAACAAAAATATGGAACGCGTGGACCTAAAAGAAACACTCACGTTCACTGTTTTACTTACAAACACTAATTACAAACAAAAACGCACAGACTATTTAACAAGCTCCTGAAACGAAGTGCTGATAGATACAGTTCTATTTTTTTAAATATAAAACTAAGAAAAGAAGTGCTTATAGACACACTACAAATACACAAATATTTGGCAATTGAATTAGTATCTCTTTTCTAGAATATTGGGGTAGCCCTGAAAGTGTTGTTTTTGTGGACGGGGAGTTATGGCAATCTTTTATAGCCTAAAATTGCGGCCCCTTCTGGCGGAAGGCTATCCCAAAGGAAAGAGTCTGCTTTTTCGGAAAGAGAAGGAAAACTCGTTCGTGTCTACACGGCAGTCAACAAATCCTGTCTGGTTCCTGCTGTTGTTGCTGTTGTTCTCTCTGCTCACTTTGCTTCTGAAGTCTGTACTTCTCCGTCCACTCTTCTTGTTCTTTCTTGATTTTCTCTCTGAAGAGCTTTTCTATCAGGTCTTCGGTTACATTCAACTTTCTGACATTCTCTATCTCTTTAGGCTTCGGTATTAAATTTTGCCAGACACGATGTAAATTCACGTAAGCTTCTTTCAGCTTGGCTAGTCTTGAACACATCATCATAGTAGGATGAGTCAACAATGGATGGTCAGACTGGGGACTGTCTCGATTTATATGGTTCAAGCGCCGACGCGATAGAAAATATCTCTACGATCTTTTTTTGGGTCGGAACGCTATGATAGTTGATTTGAGGGTAAGGGATAGAGAGAAGTCAAAGATCATGTATATTAATACAAATTGAAAACAAACGACATAAGGTTTTTTCAAAACACAACATTTTTCATTCAAACAACAAACAACTAGTGATTTCAAAAACAAACAAGTTTTCAAATAAACTGTATTTGACAAGGTTGACAACATTGTGAAGTCAAGCTAGACTTCCACTGAGGCAGGTCATTAGACCATTATTGTAGACTACGTTTCCTAACTAAAGAAAAAAGATAATGGTCACAAAACCATCGATCTACTTTGTCATCGTTCTCGAAGAGTGACGATCAAAATAAGTCACTAAATGTTCTAAGGGATACATAAGACTTCTTTGACGAAGAAAATGCACACAATATTGTTCACACACCATAGAATCTGTGCCTTTGTAATTTTACGTTATTGAATCGTGTCGGCTGGGCATGATGTTGTCTTCCAAAGGTGGCAATCCATACGACTCAAACTATTCCACACAACCATCACGTGGAAAGTAGACGGCTACCCAGTGGGTTCCTGGGAGATGACTGCCGTCCGTGTTGATGACATTAGCTTGATGGTCTTGATGTTGCGATGAGGCAGTTCATCTTCAGCACACACGACAGGATTCCAAGAAGCATTGTACGAACTGCTATTCAAAAGATAATAGAGTTCCAAGGTATCCTATTTTTTATGTTGCTGTGTTTTCTTCTTTTTTCACAGGTAATGATAAATCATCAATTCAATCCTGGCTTTTTGCTTAAAAATCGCTAACAAGTAACTGTGATTTTTCTTTTAGTCTCCGCACTCTGAGCCAAGAGAGCTTCGATGTAATGGATCTCTAGAACAATCAATGGAGGAGAGGAATGATCGCGTAAGTCTTTATATCACTGATGCAACACTGTTTCTTCCGAGATGAGACCCCAAGCGTTCTTCAGATATTCGTCCAGTTTTTCTTCTTGACTCATCAGCATACATTTATCGTTTTGAAGTTGCATGGGATGACGTTTTCGACATCTATAGCAATCTTTCTTGGTCAATTCCGTACGTTTTCTGCCAGGTTTTTGGCAAAATAGGATACTAAATGTTGTTCTTGTTCTGGCCATCTGGACCTCATCACTGTATCTTAAACGGCTCCATTGTCTTCCAAGACTTCCACAATATCCTCCCATTTCACTTCCGAAGAGTCTCCATTATTCAAAGAGGGATTACTGTCTTTCATAGTTTCTAATAGTCTAGAATGACTTCTCTCATACTGTTGAATTCTATAGTATTGTCGAATTCGGCACACAGGATGACGTTCACCGTCTTGTTTAGAACTGTATCAAACTGAAGTTCCACACACAGTTGACAAGATTTTATAGGGTGGAAATGTCCCTCATCGCTGCCTTGGTCTGGAGTGAAATCAAAGACTTCCGCAGCATAGCCTCTGCATAATCTCCTTACCTAATGTCGTGACTGGTGTAGGTCCCTAACTGTCCGGTGGCTTCGTCCAGGGACAAGTAACGACCTCAGGTAATTCTTCTTCTTGTCACTAAAGTCATGTTCAAAGGATCAGGTACGCAAGTTTTTGCCATCGCGACTGACTTCAATCTTGAACATGTTGAAGTGTTCAAACTTGAAAGGACTGGCAATGCTGTTACCGTTGAAGGCTTCGTTGCTGACGATACCAATGATTAAACGTTTGGGTAACTGTCCTTGGAATAGCTGATCTTCGATCTTAGATCGGAGAGTAGCGGCAATGGTGAAAGTTTTCACTTCCATGCGTCGTATTGGATAGTTGGCGGACGTTCTGCTCAAAATGTGACTGATGACGTTTCCCACTTAGGTAACACTTCCACACGTCGCACGTAAAGTCTGGCTTCTTTGCTGATGATTTTGTAATTGTCAGCATCAGCCACCAAATGGAAAGCGGCACTACTTCCATTCAGTCTCAGGCTGACATCCACTCTGTTCAGCAAATACCTTTCTTGTAACCACATGTCCAAATGCAAACGATCCATTAATTCTAAGCTCCGGCTTAGTTTGACTCTTTTTTTACGTTCAGCAAATCCCGTATTTTTGTCATCTAGCGACTTTATCCTTCGTGACAGGATTCCATATCACGCAAGCATCCAGATGGGTGTTCTTGGCTTCTCTTCCATACGTCAAGAGATTATAAAGGCGCCGTGCCGTGCGTCAAAGCAGTATCTGTCAAGGCGTGCAATACTCGCATCACCATCGGCTTCTAAACAGGAGCCACAGAACGAGATGCCGATTTCAGCATATCTCCTAAACCATGTCCTCGATGTCAAGCGACTCCTTGGTACACAGGATACATGACTTACGAGTCGTTAGAGAATCGTATTCAAAAAAGGAGTTTCACCGTGATTTTCTTCTTGGCGTAGGGAATATTTTGTCAAAATACGACTTATTGACGGGTAAATTATGAGGATGTACAAATTCACGGTAAACGTGATAGGTGTTTCCGCCTTCCTCGTTAGCGTTCGTGGCAGAATCCACATTAAAAGGAATGACTCGCGGTAACGGTAAGGTGTGTCCCACCACGTTGTACTCCAGCACATCGGAGTACACAAAGCACACAAAGATCAAATAAAATACAGTCCTTGGTTCAGTTCTACCGGGGAACGAAAATATTTTGCACAATCCAGGCTGCTGGTAATGCGTGGCATGGCTCCACCCTTGATCATCTTGACGTCTCCACCCAAAATGTCATACAATTCATGACAAAATCTAATAACTATCACTTTGTCCTCCGGAAATTTCATCAGTAGGCGACGACCTATTTTATGGTAATCGAGGGTGACTTTGTTGTCCAAGGCGCTGAGAAACACGCCAGGAATCCAGTGATACTAGTAATGTCATTGAAATGTTCATCGTGATGATAGACGTAAATGATTTTTCGTCAATAAAATCTTTGCCACGAAACAACAGAGGTCCGAGCATTTCTTGATGGTGTACTTTCAAGGTGTAGCGTTGAACTAAGACAGCTAGCAATTTTAGCATTTCAGTAAAGCCACAGGCGCTGTGTTTGGATATCTCCGCTTGCTGCAACAGGAGTTCTGCTTCTTTTCGTTGTTTGGCTCGGTCCGATTGTTGAATAGTTTTCCAGGCTCTTCTCCATTCCGCCGTGTCGTTCTTGTTGGCATACGTTCGTCCCACCACGATAGCACGAGCTAAACACATCTGGTCTTGAGGGTTGTTAATTGGGACGAGGCTCTTTTTGGTGCTGCGAAGGTCGTCCACCAAAATCACCTTTCTGAGTCCTGTCCCTTGGCAAAGAGACACGTGGATCATGAACAGTGTCGCTTTTCCATCGGTGATGTGAAAATTCTCGTTGCATTGTTACACGTGTTGAATCTTATCAACGATTTTGGGAGGTGTAAATTCTGCCGGGCTGCTAAACTCGATCCAAACAGGTGAATTCGATCTGTCGTGATGAATGGTGTTATGTATATTAGATTTAATTATATCTGATTTAATATATATTTATTTCAATTTAATTGTTTGTTTGTCAGTTTAAATTTCTTTTATTTTTGATTACATGTTTTTGTAATGTAAATTTGTTCACTAGAAATAGCACCAGAAAATAGTTTGACCTTGACTGTTCGCTTTTGTAAACACCAAGTGATGACCTAGATCCTGACCTTGATTCAAAATTAGTAGCAACCACGTAAATAAGTTCTATTTTTAGTTTAAAATGATTGGTTGCTGTCGATGTCATGATGGGACTAATGATCTAAGATGTTAAAAAAAATTATTATTGTATTTCTTAGAGTAAAATTATTGGGTCTTATCAAGGACATACGTGATATTTTTTATATGTAAACATGACCACGTGACCCTTATCCGGGCCGTAAAATTCAAGTTTTAAACCATCGTATTAGAGAAGTAAACACAGTTAGGGTTTTTCTTTTGCACTTGAAGGTGTTGTGTCGTTTGATGTTATTTCAAATTACTTTGATTCAAAAGGTTTAATTCTTTTTTTTCCTCTGTAAAATACGTGTGCTCATATGAAATTGTTGAACAAGGACAGCTTTTATAACAAATCATTCAGATTTCCAAAACCGGAGTGATATTTCTTGTTTCTACAAGGATTTGTAGACTTCAACACTACAGGTTACAGCATACGTCATCGTCTTCCATCTTTGGATTCTTCGTCGGGACTTGAACTTGAAATCATTAGAACATTTTATTATTAGACTTCAAAAATTTTATTCGTGGATTATTCTTGGATTTTTTTAAATTTGATTCTTAAAGCCGTAAGATCATATTTTTTCATTTTTACAGAATTTTTCCAGGGAAATAAATTATAATATTTTTCAAAGCTTGTTGTTTTCACTCTTTCTTATGTTACTGCTTATTTGAGCCTAAACACGTAACATAAGAATGGAAAGTCTCAAGCGATTGTCTTCTTTGGCTTCAGTGTGGTTAACAAATAGTCACACACATCGGTGATGAACTCTTCTGCATTCTCCATCGGTACGTCGGACTTAAAATCTTTAAACCTCACTGTGTTAGTGTAAGCCGTAGTTCTAAATTTTCTAGAGGAGCTCTTTTCCGTCTCTCGAATGTTGTAGTACTCTTCTGGGTTTACTAATGGTGGTGAACTTTGGTTTGGTGTACATTCTCTAGGTCTTGATTCGGACTCATGTTATCTTCAAAATAGCTGGCATGAATTTGAGCCAAGACTTCAGCTACTGTTCGAGGAAATAGGTCACATTTCAGTCTCTCACTTTCTTCTCTTTTCTCCACGAAATGATGCGATCGTTTCATGTTGACTTCAGATAGTCAAGTGACTACATTTTAAACGCCATGGTCCAGTATATATATATGTCAGACCAGTGTCTTCTCTATATAAAGGGTCAGGCTCTTCCCTTCCAGTATTCATTTCACTCTCAAACCTACCAGAACGATGGAAGAGCCAACACAGATGGAACTTCTAATCAGAGCTTTGCGATGTGTCATATGACAGTTTTCTTCAGACAAGCCGACGGACTACTCCCCCTCCTTTCGAGATAAAAATAAAGATACTTGCTATATCTGTAAGAAGAAAAGGCGTTGGGCTACATAATGTCCAGATCGTGAAAAAAACAAGACAGGTATCAGAAGAGACAAAAGTCAAGATACCTGTTGTCGTTGTCAAGAGAAAAGACATTGGTCTTCAAAATGCCCTAAGAAACAAGAGGAGCAAGAGGAAGAGAGGGGTTCCGAACAGAAAGAAGAGGTACGCTCCCAAAAGTAAAAATTCCAGACAAGTCAAACGAACGAGAAAAAAAAAGAGTATAAAAGAAGTCGAGGATAAAGCGGGGAAGAAAAGGACAAACCTGTGAAAGTGAAGAAATTTTAAATAAAACAGAGAGAGTGAACAAAGACACAGAAGAAGTCTATGAACTTTAGAATGTGTTGTGTTGTGAATTGGATTGTAAAATGTTTACCAAAATAGACCAGACAGAAAACGTGTCTCTTGGTTTTGATTTTTAGAAAAAGGACCTACACTCACGCACGTACATACGTGCACCATGGAGCCACAAAAGAAATTTTGAGTTTTAGTTGATTTCGACAAAATTAATACTTTCTCTTTTCGAGAGAAGTGGACGGCCCTGAAAAGGACAGTTGGTTATTATCATTAACAAAATGAAACACAAAAGCTAGAGATTGTTATGGTGGAGTTTGATGTTGTAGGAATAAAACACTGACATTAGGCACGTCAAGGAAAAGATAATCTAATTCCAGATGCACTTTCACTTGTATAAAAAATAATATATTGCTTTGTGTATATTTCGTGTCATTCATAGACATCTATATAATTTTATTTATTATAGTGTCATACATATATTTGATTAATATGTAAAAAGAAAGCTTTATTGTATATATCATTGTTTTTGTTCAGGTGTTAGTTATTTTTTAATTTGTATTGTTTTACATTTTTCTAAAATTGAGGATAGGAGTTGAACCTACCTGAATAATGTCCTTCCTTGTTAAAAAAAACAACAAGAAAAACCACGATACTACATATCTAATTCTTGAATATGATTTTTAATTATATATTAGGATCATTAAAACCTGGAGGTAAACACGTTTATGTGACCTTTTGACCTTGGAAGTTTCTAGAAGGAATCATATTTATGAATTTTGTGAGAAAATAACCCACATCCTGGTCCTCATAGTGTGACTTAGGTTTTTAAATAAGAGAGAAGTAAACAGAAAATATTATATTTCTATATTAAGATCAGTCTTTAGAGGAATCAATTTTAGCTGCGTTCAATTTTATTTTGAGAAGATCTATTTATTTTAATTATTCACTGGAACTGTATGTGATTTAATTCACAATACTATAAGTTCTTTTTAGTTAGTTTTCGCTCATTTTTGTTACTTGATTGAAAACTATAGAGTCGTAACATATGACCCTATGAATACCATTACAAATAAAGGAAAACCTCTATGCCCTCGGTAGATTATCCTACCATCATTTTATCCCGTAACTATTCTCCTAATCCCTATAATTTTATTAGTGTGATGAACGAATAGAGAGAAACGTAGGCTGTGGTTATATATTGTCAAGATGTAATGTTTCTAAATTGGTTCATATGGATTCAAATGAGGCGTGTTTCCTGGCTGAAAATATAACTGAGTGAACGGAGACAAAAAGGAGACCGTAATTAATAATAATAATAATAATAATAATAACAACAACAAAAATAATAATAATAAATTAAAAATTGAGTTTGGGTTACCATTTTTGGGTGAGTTGATATAGCGACATCCGTAAATCTTATGTTTATAAGTTTTATATTTTATAAATCCTTTATCAAATTTTAAAAAAAAGGGGGTTATAAGTTTTAGCTATTGTGAGATTCTCACCGGCAGCCAATTGTAATTTTGCATAAGGTTGGCAAAGTTTTCATTGATTCGTTTCTTACAAATCTAAAACTGCATTAAAAGCAGTGGCATCCTGCGTTAACATTAGTACAAAACAATATCCCTTTTTATTCTTCTGATGCAGAAAAGAGATTATGCCGAATTCTATATTGTTTTGGCACTTTATTCCACCATTTTTAATTTTAATAAAATCTATTTTCGACTATAATACCATCTACAGTTTTTAGCCACTTCATCAATAACTTATTATGATTAGGTTCTCATGCCAACCTCTTATTATCTTCCAGACTTTATCTGTTATCCTCTTTAAAATTCATATTCGCTCTCAGTTCCTGTATCTAATTTCTTTTGACGCGTAGTTGAACATTTTATAAATACTTTATTTAATGATTATCTCTGTTTTAAATCGTACACTGATGTACAGTTCATATCTTATATTAAGTTTTACCCTTGCTAGTTTAATCAAATCGGTCTTTACTAAGCCATATTCTTATGGAACTGCCTCACACAAGGAAAATAAAGAATCATTTCTAGCAATATCAGTAAATTATTTCGGCTCTATTTTCAAATATTTATCATTTTCGATTGATTCTATATAGTTTACTGGTGAGGCATGAAGAAAAACGCAGAGAGACAAAAAATGAATGACACCTATGTTCTTTTCATCGCAAACCTCTTAAATCTTTTATTCTAATCGTTTAGTTTTAGTGGGGTATATGTGAGCACAAAATCCATTATGCAAACTTTGTTAGTCTTGTTGTGTACTAAGCTAGAGTTTGGTTATTGGGGTTGTACGTCGTCTCCAATGTTTTGTGAAACTAGCTTTATAAAATATTCAGTCATCTATAATCTCTCAATTTAAATGTCAAAATTCTAATGCTCTTTTATAATATATAAGTGCTCCCTCTAACGTTGTAAAGCCATATTCTCTAAGTTTTGTATTTGCAAATATGGAAGATGGACAATCTATTCAGTCTGTAATATGCGTGCCAATCCTCTTATTTATTTGTGAAGATCTTAAATGACATTCTGACTTATTTTAAATATGCGTTCTTATAACCATCATAATGAATAGATCTCCAATACTATTATATAGCTATTATACAGAGGACGGAATCTTACATTTCTTCTTTTCAATATTAACATGTTCCTTAATTAAAAAATAATCATCAATTTCTCGTTTATTACATGTCCCAGAAAAATCAAATGTACTAAGTCCCAAAATAGGTACTATCCAGTGTCATCTCCCACTAATCTCCCTGTTGCTGCTTGAGTAGTATTAGTAGTAGTAACTGCTGCTGATGGTATCTCAGTTGCAATGAGGATGGATTAACTAACGGAAAGCTTAGTATCTAAGCATGAGTAGGATCATTTGTCACGGATACTTTAACTTCGCAAAAATGTCTCGTACCACACACAGCGTATTGCTTTCACCCTTTCCTTCTCTTCTTTACACTTCAGTGTTATCCTCGTCTCTTCTTCTCCTTTGAATCCTTTCTCTTCTTGCTATTGTTGAACAAATACGTCTTCTGCTTCATTATAACGCTGCAAAACTCTCCAATTCTTCCTTCTGTCATTTTCTTAAATCATCAACCAATAGTAACAGTGGAGAATGGTGACAGCTGCATTTGTAGTCGTAGTACTGTCCCTCTGAGTATGCAAGGTATCCGCGGCAGGTTCAGCCCAATAAATAGCCTTCGTTGTTTCAGCGTAGGTATGGACTTAAACTGTTCCGTACTGATAAAACGCACGAAAGCTGGTGCGCCGTTGTACTAAAAGTAACGTCGCTTGTCAGCTCTCTTCTGATTGCTCTGACTGAGTTTTCTAACGCGCATTTGGATTGTTGGAGCATTTCAGTCTGGTCCTAGGAGTAGTTTAGCGAAGCTAATATATATTTAACGTCGACATGATTTAAAACAACAGTTCAGCATAAGTTCTAATGAGCTTTTACCAACATTAAAGTGGATTGTTCCATTGTCTCACCTGTTCGCAAGACAGCTCAAGAGATGGACTACTGGAATCTTCATCGCTTGTTTTAGACATGATTTTTAACCTGGACTACCTAGTCAATGTGAAGGCATCATGGGCCATCACATGATAACGGACATAGTGATATGGAAGAGTGTACGAGGATAGGCAAGGGTGTCTGAAGAGAATATTGCTGTATATATACAGCGTGCGAAGAAGTTTGAGGAGAAGAAGACCAGTGAAGAGGTGCAGTTTCTGCCTCATGTGTTAACTAATTTTGGTTAATAACTCCATCGGCCTTTTTCATGACCACCCAGATTTCTAGAAAAGATAGATACTATTTTTAATTGCCAAAATAAATTTTTGTCTTATGTTTTGTCTGTGTGTTTGTCAATGCCTATGTTGTTGACAACTAAAACTCAGAACCATATTTACCCTTTCTCTTGTGATAGTGTGTGTTGTATATAAGGATATAGTAGAGTGTGTCTGTTGATTTTGCCTAACCTTTGTGTGTGATAATATGTTTGTGCATCCACGCGTAATATCCTTTTCGTTGGATGATAGGAGTGTGTGTTTGGACCGTATAACTGGTGCGTGTAGATAACAGATCACAACTTAGGTGCTGGATTGTATAAGTCGTGTGTTTGCATAGTAGATACAAAATTATGTGCTGGGTTGTATAGGTGGTGTGTTGGATTGCACTAAAACGCTAGGTGATGAATTGTAGGGATCTGTGTTCAGAAGGTAATAAAAAAAAACAGGTGCTGGATTTTATATGTGGCATTTTGGATTGTAATCAAAAGCTGGAGCGGGATTGTAAGGTGTGTATTTGGATTGTAATAAAAAAGGGCGTTCTGGAAAGTGCTCAAAAGAGTGTCTTGAACAGTATCTACAAATTTTACCATTATATTAATCATAGGACATAAACACTTTTGATCCTAATATACCATTTCTCGTGTTAAACCAATGGACACACACACACACACACACACACACACACACACACACACACACATATATATATATATATATATATATATATATATATATATATATATATATATATATATATATATATATATATATACGATATGACCACCAAGTAACCCTGCATGTTAACCTATGGACGCATATGCGCCGATATTATATGGTATGACCCCAAAGTGCTCTCTACATGTTAAAATACAGTCGCTTATACAGACCCCATATGACACCAACTACCACATAAACCTATTTTTAAGGTTCCCTCTAGCGATGTTCATTTGTTGATAAATGTGATTAGAATTAAGGTTAACTTGGGTTCCTCTGTTAATCCTTTACTTTACGTCAGCGTCAACCGCTCCGGTGGCCTAGTGGTTAGAGCGTCCGCCTCGGAAGCGAAGGTCGTGGGTTCGATCCCTGGCTGAGTCATACCAAAGACTTAGAAAAATGGTACTAACAGCTGCCTCGTTTGGCGCTCAGCATTAAGAGATTAGTGTTAGGACTGGTCGGCCTGGTGTCAGGATAATGTGACTGGGTTGGACATCATGCTACATGTCTGCGGCATGATATCCCAGTGCTAGACATCACTATAAACTCTCACACTGCAGACATCGTAGCAATATGACTGAAAATTGTTAAAGCTACGTTAAAAATCCAAGTCACACACACACACACGCACGCACGCACACACACACACACACACACACACACACACACATCAGCGTCATGTATACACAGCGTGACGTAAAATTCGTCACTAATGATTCCTGCGGTTTTTTCTTCTTCTTCTAATAACTGCAACAACTGCCGCGGCATCATCTCCACTTGTAAATTCATTGTGGCCATGCTCTTTCATTGTTTCACATTTCATGACAGTGGTTTTGCATTTGTAACATATTTTACCATTGATGGGCATCTACCAGAAATGATGTTTATCACTTTTTCCACAATTAAATAATCTGGTTTCCAGTTTTGGTGGTAGTATTTCGTTTTTTTGTTTTGTTTTTTTTTTGGTTGTTTTTTTTTTTTTTTTTTTTTTGCATCTGTTGCAATCTCTCTTTTATCCCTGACTGTATTAATAGCTGATTTAGCTGCCTTCACTCGACATGTTTCGAATCTGACTTTTTTATATCTCGTCTGCCTTACAGATTGTCAATGTTCTTTCAAGGCCAAGTTAGTCCTCTCTCAATTATATTTACTTCGCTCTTTCAGAATGTGCCACACGCTCTTTTCTGTCACGAATATATTCATTTTGCAGGTTTTCAAACTATTTTATTCTCAATTTTTTTGTGTTTGTTTGATTCATGTCAATTTAATGTCATATTGTTGGTTATGATTCTTTTTTTTTGGGGGGGGGGCGATTGTGGGGGGTTATCGTGTTGAATTTATGAACTTATCCATATAGTGTATAGTAAGAGTCTGCTAATTTGTTTATGAGTGCAATTTTGATATATTATAAATATCTCTGCCATCTTGTCCAATGATAAGCTAAAAGTTCAATGTGTTACATCACAATTTCTTTGCATGCGCATTTCCTCAAGAAGTTTCAGTATGTTGATTTCGCCGATATATAATGATTAAATGAAATTAAATTTTCTCTGTTTAAGGTCAGTGGTACTGGATATATACAGTTTGATGGTATAGGCCGTACTGAAAGAAAAAAAAAAAAAAAACGTTAACATCTAACATGATGTTATGTTTGGTTTTTATATTTGCAGGCCACAGACTGCTTGACATTTGTTGTTGTCATTGGCCATTAAATTAAGTACATTTATTCAGTGCTTGAGTAATAGAACCAACCATAACGTTCGTCACAGTTTGAACATAATATGACGATATTCAACCTCAAGACTAAGGACAAATTTATGAATAATCCGAGTACCACGTCTACCAGGATTAGACTGGTACGCAACATTAGAGATAGAGTTCAATTTTGAATGTTAAATTTCTGAATCTCGTCCAACTTAATAGAGACATTTGAACGAATATAGGACTAATTTTAATTTATTCGTTTGATAGTTAATTTCTGTAAAATATACATGTAGTAAATTTTAAATTGTGTGAAATAGATAATCATTCAGAATTAGCTTGAGTTTTCATGCAATCACAGTCACGTCAATCGGCGAGACTTATACACCGACCATTTTCGACGCAACAGAGCAGACACGAAATCTAGCACTCTATTTTGTAAATTAGAACAGCATTTACAGCTCATAATTTAAAACAGTATGGCAGAAGGTACTGGGTAAGTTTATATTAACCGTTTCGATTCATCATAATGAAGTTTGAATTTAGAAGTCTGATGCGGAATATCTACAGTACAGGTCAATTTCACTTTGTCATTCTCATAATGGACGGTGTCATTATTAACATTTCATGAAAAAAATATACTTTTCATTACATATAAGCATGTAAAGAGAACTTGTTATAACAGAACGAGAATATGTGTAGTTGTCTCAGTAAGTACGTCGATTTATTTGGGTTCCTTTTGGGTATTTTTGAGGGAAAAAAATCGAATATAAAAAATGGACCTTTGTTTTGTGGACCGGTGCAAGCATGTTCGGGATCAGCTGATCTGCCGGTTATAAAACATTAAATTTATCATCAACGAATAATATCGTTCGAACACACGTACAGTTGCTGTTAATTTTACCATATAAAATGTTTATTCTTGAATTGTGCTGGAATAAGGTAACTTTATGGGAAGGGGATTCCTTGTTTCTAAAATTAGGTTGCTACGTCATCCGCAAGGTATGGTTTGTTTACAGGTTTTATACACGTGTCATTTATAAGAACGGGAGCTATATAAGCGTCACAGTCATCATGGCTTCTTTCAATTCTGTCAAGTCATAATTATGACAGGTGCATATAAATCAGGAGAGAATTACTTCATGAAATTTTTGATCACATTGAACAGGAACACAAAATGGAAAGGTATATTTTATTCAAGATCTACTGTTTTTTACTGTATGAGGAGAGATTGTTCTCCAGATATCTGCATATTATAAACATTGATCACTGGAAGCAGATGATAAAAATGTATAATTATAATGACTTGTACTTTGTATTTAACATGGTCCATTTATCAAAAACACTGATGAAAGTAAATACTACAGTAGGGCATGTTATAGCTTATACATATCAGGATAGAGGCCAGAAGGAAATTTGTACTTCAAATGCCATGGGAAAAAAAGTTTTGTTTTTATTCTGATGTTATGTAAAATTTATGTTCCAAGCACACTTAAACTACCATCACAATGTCATTAAATTTATGTAGAAAAGTTGTTTATCAATTTGTTAAGAATAGCAGGCAAATAAGTTTGATATATGTGATAGATTTTACACTTTGATCCTCTTTGTCACTGTTAGAAAGCTTGAGGAAGGGTTTCCAAGTTCCTGTAAAATGTGTGAAGATTGCTATGCAAGCCATTGCAGATGCTGATGTTTTCTTTCCTTTCAGTGATGATCTTTCTACTGCGATTCTTCGTAGGAAGGAGAGGCCAAATCGTCTCCTTGTTGAAGAGGCAATCAATGAAGACAACTCAGTTGTTTCCTTGTCTCAGGTAATATATCATATATTATTCTTTTTTGCCAACATTCATGGAATAACCAAACATTGCGATAAATATTTCTAAATTTTGTGTTGAATTTTTTCATGTGATCAAAACCACAAAAGGCCTTTGCCATAAGATTTATTTACTTGAATATTAACCATTAACAGACATTTAAGTGTATTATATGCCAGATATCTCCAATTTGTCCAGAATACAACTACAGGATGGCTTAGAACTTCCCGCTACTTTTATTACCAAATCAATAAACCCATGTTACCCCATCAACTCTCAAATGCAGTGTCTCTGTCATGAGGGTCAGTTAATTGTGCTGTAAATTTATTTATATCACAGTGGTCTTTCTCATACATGGCCCTCCTCTTCACTCCCAGTTTCCTTGACACAGTACCCCTCATGGACCTACACCCTTCTGATGCAGCATGTGGCCTGCATTTTAGGCAAGAAATGTCAAATTTAGTGTTTACTGGACATGGGCTCAACAATTTTGTGATAGTTTTGAGCTTCACACAACCTTATATAATTGTCAAGATCATAACATGGTCTGCAGAGGCTAAACGTAACTTTTGTGGATTCAGACAAAGAGAGAAATGAACGTTGAACAAAACAGTACCAGACCAAGACCGAAAATCTTGTGACAGTACATGTACCAGTTTCTTGATAAATGAGGCGTTTCATCTACTGTACAAAAGTTCTGTTTGCATGAATAAATTGCAGTACAATTAGCAACATATTAACAAATCATGCCATTGATTGAAAGTTGTATATATTTACATGTCTCGTTCTTGCATGTAATGAACAGTTTTATTACAAAGATATAAACATATTTTTTTAAAGAATGCTTGTAGAGTAGTAGGTTTTTTCTTAAACATGACATAGCTATGTGTGGCTGCATTACAGACCTGCCAACTCTTACAATTTTGCCATATGTCTTATGAAAATTACCCTTAAAAGATGGACTTATGGCATACTAGCAAAAACTATGAAAAAATAGTCATTGCCGAAAAATCCGGATAATTGGTTCATCTGTGTTTTATTTGGATCTGGGTTTCATGTTAGAATTAGTGAAATAAATCAGGGAACCAGACTAACTTTACAGCAGCACCACAGACGCTTTAAAGTGCACTTATTTGTTCATGCAAAGTGTCTGCATGATCTAACTGTTTATTACAGAATTTTTAAAAGTGGCATCCAGAAAGCTATGCATGTTTAAGACGAAAGGGAAAATAAGCTTCTAGAAAAGTGTTAATAATCAACACAGAAGAATAAAAAGAGTATTCAGATTCTTGTGAATAAAAGCTGGAAAGGACACAATTACATATTTTGGACATCACATGCCAATTTGAGTATGTCGTGGTGGGAGATATGATTGACATCATCATATGAAAAGGAAAAGAATTTCCAAGAATTATGTCATGTTGAGAGATAGTAACAAGCCATTGAGCTGCAACTGTACTAGTGGTAAATAAAGTCTGCATGTACTTTACAAACTTTTCAGTTGAACATAATGTTTATTGTCGAAGCATCGAACTTTTAATTATGTTTTCCAGCTTTACAATAGCAGTTATTGATATTTTGTTACACCTTACCGAAAACTGGTCAATCTTACAGAAAAAAAATAACTGCCTTACTGAGATGGACTCATCAGGGTTGGCAGGTCTGGCATTAAACCTTTCAGTTTAATGTGCTGTATCAAAAGATTAATGGGGACAGCAAAGATTATATATGGTTTGCTTTATATACTGCTTGAAGCCACTTTTACAAAAGAAAATGTAGAAACTTAACCTGATATTCCGATCCCAGCCTTTTTTAAAAACAAAGTAATATCTTATTAGTTTTGGCTCGTGACAAACAAAAAATGTTTTCACTTAGCAGTTAATGTTGTTTTTTTATTAAACATCAATACTAAAAATAATAGTGAAGTTATGCGCCTTCCTTGAATGTTAGAAACTGAATATATGTACATCCTGACTTACAATTGTTGGCTGAAAAGGTAGGAAGCTAATGTGCAATGGGGCTGACTTTACAGCAAGAATGTCATGTCTTTACTTTTTCTTCATTGTAAGAGTGATGAACAAAGTAACCCTTTTTTTGTTAATGACATTAATGACTGTTGATAGAACACATCTTTTAATACAGAGGATGCAAATTCCACACATTCAAAGATTGTTATCAGGGATGGTCCTGGCTTTTAAAAAGCTGTCGCAAAAAAAATCGCCAACCTCAATATTTTGTCGCCAATTTTCAAAAAGTGTCACCAAAACAAGTAGTGTACATTTTTTCCAAGTGTTAATTTAGTCTATTAATGTAACAGGCAAAGAAAATTACAAAAGATGGGTTAGTTAATACTTTAATTACAACAAGCATTAACAAAATGTTACAAAGTGTTACATGAAGATCCGTCGCGATTTTAGGGCTGCCCACTTGTTGAATGCAGTTTCAAAGTCTAATTTTTCACATCTGTACATGCTGATTCTCATTTAATTCTTGAGAGATGAGATGTAGAGCTTATTTCTGATGTCAATTTTTATGAGGTTCATCATACGGAATCCACGTTCACAGTGTACAGTGCTGACAGGTGACACCAGTAGTCTCTCAGCAGTCCCCCCCCCCCCCCCCCCGACTAGCTTCACAAAGCTTGTAGCGAATTGCTTCCTAACTCCCAAGAATGATCACTGAATGCTGTATAAATTTTCTCGACAAGAAAAATAGGATCTCCATTCCCACGAATGAAACTTACACGAGTCAACACCTGGCAATACTGGACCGTATATATAAGCATAAATTCACACCCAATTTAGGAATTCTTTCACTCCTGTATTTTGAGAAATAAATAATTATTATTAATTATGCAAAACTGTTTTTTTTTTTTTTTGCTATTTCTTGTTGCGGAGTGTAAGCCTCTGCAGCCGTAACACGGGACTGATGGCAAAAGGAAAATATCAATGAGTAAAATGCTGCACTGGCGACAGATGTAATTGTGATTGAGATTTTTTCCATTTGCTTTGTGTTAATACACAGTAGTCGGTACTTCAAAGGTTATCAGTTTTCTATGAAGGTTCAGCAAAACTATTGTATTGGTATATGTATAAAAAAACAGAAGGATTAGCCATACAATTAATTGTATCTGTTCTATTCGCGTCTTCAGAAGTCGGTCAGTTGTAGGTATAGTGCGGTAGCATGATTGACTGTATCGCAGCATACAGTCCTCAGCCCAGATGTCAGCATAAGCAGATTATGATGTAACAATGCACTGTAAAGATGGGGTTGTCAATAAGAACAAAGGATCGTTTGTGTAACAGATTGATTCCAATGCATTGCTTAGTCAAGTTTGTGGCTTCCTTTCGTTCTGCCTTTTAATTTAACCAGTCCAAATCCATGATTGTATGTACAGATTAAATAACCAAAAAGTATGTCGCCAAAAAAATCGCCAGATGGGATATTTTTGTCGCCAATAAGAAAAAAAAATCGCAATTTGCGACATTGGCGAAGCCCAGGACAATCCCTGGTTATACTCTTTACAAATCAATTTAATTTTCGTAGTTGTAATAACTGATTAAGCGATTGAAGAACATTTGCATCTTCAGTTTTTAATTATTTTATTGTTTGATGCGATGTCCAACACATTATTATTGAAGTATACATCATTGTTTAATATCTTATCTAAAGAACAGAAGTAATAAATGGTAAATATGTCTCTTACATGAATGTATTTCGTGTTTGTGATAAGATGCTGCTCATTTGTTATTTGTATACTACTTTCAGTATTTTGTTCAGTGGGGGGTCTTGGAAGTATGATGTGAATTAAAGAAAAACTATGACAGATTTATAACCAATACAGTAAGTATTTTTTATGAAGCATCATTTATAGAGAAAGAACATCAAAGGTACCGCCTGATGCTGCAGGGTAATAAACGACCTGAGCTTCTAGGTAAAATATGGATCAAATTCTCAAAGTTTGCATTATTTCTCTCAGAAAACACATTCCATTGACATGCATCATTTCCACCTACTTGATATCTTGCCCTGTCCATATCTATGGTATAAAGTGGGCATTCCAAAACCCACAATGTGTATAGTGTACCAAGTAAGGCCATCTCACCCATATTAAGCAAGAAATAGGCTGTAACTGTTACAAGTTTTTCTTGGTGAGAAAATTACAGAGACTTGTGGTGAACAAAATAAATAGACCTGGGAATTTTGGCTGGAAAGAAACATACATTTGTTACAGTTAATGATGTATGTGGCAACATTATCAAAATCTAGGCACTTTACAATACTTTTGTATATAGTCTTGAATTGGCAGATTTATCACTTTGCTAACTCTATATAATCAGTTACTATCAATAAAGTACTGCTCTAAATAGATAATTAATCGGAAAAGGCTACAATTTGTAATTGTTATAAGGGCTATTGGTTGCACGCTCCCATTATAGAGATTAAGTTCAGTATTGGAGAAGTGGGACAAGCCCCATTTTGTGTAAATCCATTGAGTTCCATTGGAAAGGGATGCAGGGCTATTGAATGTTTAACCCTTTACCTCATAGAGCATAGTGACAAAGTGCAGCTCGCTATACATAGAACACAGGTTACCTAGTCGACCGCATACGCATAGCTTGCCTGTGAACTATTAAGCAATGTAGTGTATGTTACGTTTAACAGCAATTTTAACCATTTTACATTTTTGGTACACATCTATTACATGTGGAACAATTTAAGAGTAAAGTCTGATTGTTATAGCTGTGTAATTATTTATCACGGAAGAATTTGTTATGTGCTTTAAAATCTGGAGAGAATTCATTCACCGTCATGTCAGTGAGGCTGTGTGACCAACCGTAGTGCTGCCATTTCTCATACTCGAAATTTACAAGTTTTTCATCTGTGTCTACATCACTAAGTCATCTAAATTTGATAATTTATAAAAACTAATTGCAGCCTATATTAATCTCAGAGCCTTTACCTAGGTTATTGAATCTTTCATAGTTGTGATTCTAATCATGAAAACTTCGTAAGTACTGAATGAAATCGCGACCGCCATTTTGGAGAGTGGAGATGACGACCCAGTTACTTTAAATAGCAGATATCAACCAGTACATAAACAGTGACCACATGATCTGACGTAATTGTCATTCACAGAAATGAATGTAGTATCTAATAAGGGGTTTTCCCCGAAGGTGGCGCTACGAAAACCGGCTTAAAATGGCTGATGTTTACAGCAGACGTCAAAAGGCGCTTCTATGGGACTTTTGTAGAAGCATCAAAAGTCGCTTCGATGCGACTTTTGTAGAGGCGTCCAAAGACGGTTGTATGAGGTAAAGGGTTAAACAAAAGCTATGTAAACATGGGTTGTATTTTAAAGTTACTTTGTCAAATATTACAAGAATTTTGTACAACAGTGTTAATTTAAGCAATTATTTAACTAAGATCCCATCAATTTTCAAATCTGGCTGCATTGCCAAAATAATTCTCAGTGTTTCCCTTTACCCTCATTTGCGCTTCAGAGACCCCCAAATTTTTTATTTGACCCCCAGTTCTGATACCAGAGTTTGTTTTTTACTCAGCCTGACCCCCAGTTTTGACTCTCAGTCTTGCAACCTTAAGGGATACACTGATTCTTTTTTAGTAGCATTCAAACACAGTAATGAATAGTAACAATGCCTATACATTGTGACTTCAATTTATACACACATCACCATTAATCATTTGTGTGGTTGTCATGAGTGATCAATTATTGTATAGCAGTGTACAATCTCTGGTTGGCAGCCGTGTTGTTTTGATTGGTGAGTAGTGGCACAAAAGGAGTTTTAAAAAATGAGTTCAGAGGAAAAAGACTGGTGATAGAAGAGGCCTTCAAAATTTTCTGAAATAAACAGGTTCAGAATTGATAGAATCATGGAGCTTGGCGGACGAAGAGGGGAGCTTCACAAATTTGGGCCACCCACCAGTGTGTTGCCCTGGATCCACAAGGACTTCATGTGACTTCCTTAATCCCCAATTTTCTGCATTTAGCAGAGATAGAAATTTTCTGCTTTAAGTCAGAAATCCAGTTTTTTAATACTGACCAATTTTCCCTCTCTTTGGTAAACTTTCTGGCCGACTTTTATCTATTTTAAAATCAGAATATTTGTTTGTTCCTGAATGTTATTTGAGTAGGAAAGAAGGTAATGAAACACCAAGACACCACATACCAGAAGTTAATTGTGCAGGCAGGTATTGTTCATTGTTTCAGTTGCTTATTATGCAGTTTCTAGTAATGTCTCTCACACTCAGGTCTTTTTGTGGCATCTTCAGATTTGAAATTTGTTGAAAGAGGAATGTGTATGGATATAACTTTGACCAGTCTGTAAGAACAATCCATTCAGATGGTGCTGGCTAGAAGAAAAATGTCACAATCAGGAGATGTTTTATTGTTTTCTTCCCGGAAATTGGAGGAACCAGAACTTGTCTGGTGCTTGGGCTGAGAGACAAAATTAATTTTGGATCAGCTGGCAAGAAAGTGCTCCCTAACCATCCTAAAATGATAAAGCACAGACAGGAAAGATCAGGTTTATACAGATGTTTCAGCAGTATTTTGGTCACTTTCATCTTTGAAAATGGCAGTACTGCCTCAGGCCAAAGGAAATTGTTTCCAGTCAGCTGACCATCCCAGTATTTCCTTGCCAACCCTAGCACCTTTTTCACCACAGGGTAAAAAAATATTAAACACAAAAAACTGAAATTGATATGTGCATCAAATTGATCTTGTGTATTCTTTATAATTTATAGAACATTAAAAGAAAGCTAAACCCTAATTTTAAAACCAGTGCAATAGGAAACGTTTTTTTGTGTGCCTCACAGCAGGCACCCCAGGATATTGAGAAAACAGTTAGATACAAGCTGAAAGAAGGGTTATCAACATTTCTTCACAGATGACTTGTCAAAACAATGAAAGTATTCAAGTTAATAAATGAGAATAATAATCTTTTCTTACATGTTTTAGGAAACTTGCACTGTACAAGGCCAGTGACAATCAAAGAAACTTTTATACAACCGTAAACCATCATTGTATAACCATCATAAACTTTCATATTTCTCCAAATACTCATGTCACAGCTTTTCCGTGTCTCATTTCAGCCATTCAAAATAATTTTCTTGGGATTACTGGTACTTTTGCCCTCTCCTCACTGGATCATAATTTTACAATTTTACTCTTGTCATCATATTTCTGATATATTGGTGGCTGCTACACACCTTACAAGAACTTCATCAATTCATTTGTCACGTGACAGTGTAGTGACTGTTTATCAACAGAGATCTGGAAATAAAACCTGCTTTCCAGTTAGCCAAGTTTTGGCACTAGCCTGATACCCTAGATTATTGTATATTATCAGAAAATGAATTTAGTACATTTAGCCAAAATGAAAGATTTTTGCTTTGTTTGGATTACATTGCCATGTTTTTTTCTGCCACAGACATTCATTGTCGCACCTCAGTTGCAGGTTTAGGCAGGTACTCCGTTCTTTTCAGTAGAGCATCAGTGCTTTCGTGGGACTCTTATTGTAATTTTTGCAGCTCACCTTGCCTTGATACTAACAGTTTTGACTCAAATGTAAAACATATTTTATTAGTACTTTCTGATTATAGAGGAGATACATAATGATACAAGTAAAAATGTTTAAAATAAGAATGACCTTTAGAGAATTTTTGGTGAACATAAAACTGCAGTACACTTGGTATGGATTCAAAGGTTGATAGACTTTGTTATAGAAAACTCTGTAAACATTTTTGCCATGTTGAATGTCAGTTGTTTCAAGTATCTTTCCATTTTGATTTGCAGAAAAAGATGGATGAACTGCAGTTGTTTCGAGGAGACACTGTGTTATTGAAGGGAAAGAGGCGAAGAGAAACTGTTTGCATTGTCCTTTCTGATGACACAGTTTCTGATGAGAAAATAAGAATTAACAGATGTGTCAGGAACAACCTGAGAGTTAGGTTGGGAGATATTGTCAGGTAAATACTATATATTCACCAGCATGAAATGTTTGTTACAGCTTGCCAAATTCATTCGTCAAGGCAGACAAATTTCATTATTTTAATCTGCCATTTGTTTGGTCTATTTTGGTAAACGTGATTTCAGTCTCAGACTATGCATGTATTTAAGGTGGATCTGTTGTTTCAGCCATTATGAATGCATTAAAATATGTTGAAGATGTGCTTATATTTGCTTTAAAATGTGTAGATGTACAGATATTTCAGTTCTTAAGGAAGAATCACATAATTTCCTATCTTTGCCTTTCTCATATGTACAGAAAGCTGTTCAGTGATGTTATTGCTATTTTTAAATTTAATCCACTGACAGAATATCTTTCTGTGATTGTAATACATGTATAATCAACTTTTTTTTATTTGAATTTAAATACAATAAAATCCTATGCATTCTAATTAAGCCATGTATTTTGCAAAATATCATTACTTATTTTCAGTATTCATCCATGCCCAGATGTTAAATATGGCAAAAGAATTCATGTTCTGCCTATTGATGACACAGTTGAAGGGATCACTGGGTGAGTAATTTGTAAGCAAAAAATTAATGAAAGAGTGTAAACTAGTTGAAACTTTGGCAGGAGAAGACAGAAAGTAAAAGTTACACCATAATGTAAATTAGCCTGGGTACAAAATTGTATAACTAATATAATTCTTGTGCTACACAATTTAGTTTTGAACAATTTTGAGTGTGTCTCACAAAAATTATTTGTTCATATTAAGTAATTTTCCTGATTGGTTCTGTATGGCAGATATTTCATTCAGTTTATATAATTTGTGAATTGTAATTAAAGAATTTTAGAAATTCTATATCCCCCATATGTCACTAAGAAAGTATTAATAAGTGCATTTTCAAAACACTCCTTGTATGTTTATATTACTTTTCTTTTGACCATAATTTTACATTAGCTGATAGTGAGACATGGGCATCTCTCTCTCTCCCAACTGCAGAGGCAGCAACAGTCTCAACTTGACGATTTTTAGTGAAAGATTATAGTTAAAATATTTTGAGTGGTCTAAAGCATTCACCATTATGGATCACTGCCATCTCACCTCTATCTGCGTAGGTTTGAGTCTCAGGCTTGGACTATGTAGGTATCTGATAAAGATTGCCAGTAGCTTCTCGGTGGTTCTTTCCAGGGATTTTGCCTGGTTCTTCGTCCACCATTTATACTGGCTGCCATGTATAGCTATCTGGTGCTGAAAAATAGTATTAATTCTTATAACAACAACAACAACCAGTACATGAGAAATTTTGAACTCTTTCTTTACAGGAATCTCTTTGAAGTCTACCTGAAGCCCTACTTTCTGGAGGCTTACAGACCAATAAAGAAGGGAGACATCTTTTTGGTCCGTGGTGGTATGCGAGCTGTGGAGTTCAAGGTCATAGAAACAGATCCTTCCCCATACTGTATTGTGGCACCTGACACTGTGATCCACTGTGAAGGAGAACCTGCAAAGAGAGAGGTGGGTAAAAACAACTACATAATGGTTATCCTTGCTTGGTTAAAAAGTCCATTTGAGTTGTTCAGTCAGAGTTTGGAGTTTGATATTTGCAGTCTATCATAAATGTACACACATCACCATCGGTACCCTTGTCTTTTCCAAATGTAGGATGGGAATTTGTTTTAGCACACTTAATAATTAGATATTTTTGTCACAGCAGATAGAAATAAAATGCTTGCTACTGTTGATAATTTTGTATGCGTATAGAAACGTATTTGTATAAGCCTTTAAATGTTAAAGGTTTTGTACAGATGCTTGCCATTATTCTAATTAAAATGAAGGAGTTGTGTTAAATAATATAAATTGTTTTTCATAATCATTTGCAAGATCTATATTTATTTAAAACTTGACAGATTTTCATAGAGCATTGCTCATGCTACGCCATGTACACATTGGCAATCTTAGGTTTGACTTGTTCATTTGCACCTGTATTGGTTAGTGGCTGCCAGTCCTTTGCCAATTTTGTTGTTTTTCCTGATCCTGCCACCTCATTGACTACCTTAAACACCACCATAGCTGTTGAAAACTTTGCATAAGTGGTTACTACTTCATGGTGAATATAGAATTAATTGAGAATCTCACATGAATACTTTATGCCTATTTTTTTTTATATGAAATGTAAGATGTAAAATTCTCTAAGCTTTTATTTATCAGTCTGTGATTTAATTTATTTAACTGAAAATAGTGTGGTGATGTGATTTTCAAGTTTATTTTTGGATACCTCATGATAACATCTTTACCTATATGATCATGTGATATTAAATCCATTTACCAAAAATGAATTTATTTATATTGATGATGTAAAAAAGTTAAAGCAGTTTTGCTGTCATTTCCTTCAAGATTTTCAGCATCATTTAATCTGATAAATGTTTATCATTAGGAAGAAGAAGAAGCACTGAATGAGGTTGGGTATGATGATATTGGAGGCTGCAGGAAACAGCTTGCCCAGATCAAGGAAATGGTTGAGCTTCCTCTGAGACACCCACAACTCTTCAAAGCCATAGGTGTGAAGGTAATGATCAACTGTTCAAGTACATTTTTAGCTCACATGACTGTAAAATTATAGGTTTATAGCATCAGGATTTTAGCCAATATTGAAAGCAATTACAGATTTGTGCATAATAATGAGGTAATCTTGCATCAGATTTGTTGAGCTTGTTGCTATTCTTTAAGGCATGTTTTTGATCTGATTGTCAAAAAACTTCAGATGTAGGCTATATCTATGTGATTACTTGCATATGATTAGCTAAGCTTTGTATCTCTCTAGATTTAGAGATTATGTTTCTCATCCTGTTTCTATTAGATTTGGTAAATGGGTTGATGTCATCCAGATCTTCTATGACTTGGATTCATGAGCAAGAGACAGTGCATATGAATTATGTCATTATCGTTCACAAGAAATTTGTATCAGGACATAGTAAATAGGTAAAATCAAATTATAATCATATGGAGTTTGCTTCAACTGAAATTGAACATTGTTTGGCATCAAGCATGACCACTGGTGGGCATCATGAAAGTCTCATTTTAGAATGATCTTTATAGCAATAATGTAAACATGAATGTGTGGCAAGAAGGGACAAAAGCAGATTTCTTCTTATTCGTCTATTATAATTACAGGCACAGATTTAATCTTGATAATATATCTAGATGAATTTTAAAAAAATCTGATGTAGAACATCATGATTAAATAGGTCTGATTATCATACATTTGACTTTTTATATCAATAACTAGGTAAATATTAACATTTTGTTGACATTTTACATGTTCAGGAGCATAACAAGTAGAACTGATAAATATATTTGTAATGTACAGTCAAACTTGTCACTAGTGGCCACTCTTGGGGGAAAAGATGGAAGTGGATGTTTCACACAGGTGACCACTGTATTCAGGTTCACCTTTTAAAATTGGTTTTTCAACAGATACCACAGACTGAATATCATTATTGTCAGAATTACATTACCTAGATTGTTTTATGTGTGCTGTACAACAAAATCATAAATTATGTGTATATGTTCTCTATCCAACTTGTGTTCCACACATGATTACTGTATTTGGCTCACTTTATTGCATCTGATAAATGAAGTCATCATTGACTTAAAATCTACGCCGATACTTATTCACACTTTACAAACAAATCTGGGTTAGTCACATGCTCATCTCACCGATATCAAAACACAGCCGCGGCTTGAGTGAGAAGCTTGCATTGAATCGGAAATCAGAGAAGCTATCTATGGCTATATTTTTTGTGACTCGTGAACTTAAACTTCACCTGTCTTTAGAAACAAGTTTAGAATATTGAATGCCCACTGACTTGGATGAGAAAGGTATGTAACTTTTATCTCTTCAAAACAACAAACTTTTTCTTTACAGATAGTTTTAATTGACAGACAGACACATAGATTAATATATCTAATTATGCCTGTCACACTGACACAGTAAGGTGAAATTTGTTTCTGATGTGATAACATCTACTTTTACCACCATCCAGCAAACAGATTGCTTTGACCATGTCCCCTAATGATAAATACTGCCTTGCTTTTGGATTTGACTTAATGACTTCTAACACTGTCAACATGACTAGAGTATGGTGAATAAAGTGAGATAAGAAATGTTTACAGATTGATTTACATGATGTTCCTTTATCTAAACAATGCCTTCTTGTGAAGCAGGAGACTGTGGTCACTGTTGTAGACATGCATCAGAGTGAGAAACCATTGACTGGTTAGGAAACACCTGGCCACTGACTGCAAAAGACAGGGGACTATTATATACAGTACATTTATAGAGAAAATTTGTTGCAGGAAATTAGAATTGCTATTGTAAACAGGTGGCCACTGAGCAAAGGTGACTGTTACGACAGATTTGACTGTACTTTAATTGAATACTAACATTCATAAGATTTTATTTATGCTTCACACCTGTTGGAGTTTCAATATTGAGCAGGGGCTTGGGAGTTTCTCACAAATTTTGTACCTGTGTCCTCCAATTCTTGCCTGGCATGCTTTATTGTCAGAAAAAAATTCAAAATACGCCAGAAGCTTTTCATTAGTGGATGTCTACTTGTGTCTCTGTTACAAAAACATTCAAAGTTTAGTAGTTGGCTGAGTGTAACATATTTAGTGATTGATGTCACCCCTATGGCAAGGATGATTAAATTTATTTTGAAGTTGAAATAATGATAGAAAATACTAAATATATGTTGTTACGTGTTTAGACTCTTTTAAACAGTAACAAGAAAACAGTGAAGACAACAAGCTTTGTAAAATTTAACAAATAATTTATTTCCCCGAGAAAAACAAGCTAAAAATGAGAAAAGAACATACTGTTTTATGAATCAAATCCAAAAATAATCCAAGAATTTAAAAAACGTCCTAGTAATAAAACGGAGTTTGAATCCTGATGAAATCCAAAATGGAAGGCAAAGAAGTATGCTCTGGGCAGTGTTGTACTGATCTGTCAACAGTTCTTTGTTGAATCGCAAAAAATAATATTCCAGTGTTTGAATTCTGTAAATTTCGATAACTGTCCTTGTCCAGGAATTAATTTAGAACACAAGTATTTCTGGGGAAAAATAATCTCTTGTAATCCAAATAATTTGAAGAAAAATTAAAAATTTCAGCTCAAACTGGTCTCAACATAAAACACCCGGATGTCTCCAGTGCTAAGTCAAGAATAATTATTCTTTTTCAAAACATCAATATTAAATCTGGCTACTGCACTAAACAGATGCTAGGATGTGGGTCACTCCACTGGGAAACCCAGAGTTTGAAACAGTTGCTACATGTTATTTGTCACGTACTCCAAGTATAGCCTCGATTTCACTATTTAAAAAAAAGTCGTTTGCTTCAGCTCATGAATCAAGGTCAGGAACTAGGTCAGCATGTAATTTTATAAGAACAATGAGTTCCAAGATTTTATTTTTTGGTATTGTTGAATATAAACAGATACCACTATATTTTATTTTCTTGAGATTTTTAATCAGCACCATATTGCTAGTATGAAGCGGACACGCTGTTTGACTCTAATACATACATACATGACCTTGAAGGTTTTGGTATTCATCCAGTCTGACTGTCCACCCACCCACCCCACAATTAGTTGAATGAATTTTGTCACTTAATTGTTTAAAAAAGAACAAAAAGAGCTTAATATGTTGTCTTTATATGCAGCCACCAAGAGGTATCCTACTGTATGGTCCACCAGGTACAGGAAAAACTCTGATAGCAAGAGCTGTGGCTAATGAAACAGGAGCCTTCTTCTTCCTCATCAATGGTATGTGCTGTGTGCTTTACATTAGTAAAGTGAAATGGAATAAATAATACTATTCCATATATTTCATCTGGTCCACAAAATTTGCTCAAAGTTAAAAGAGCATAATGGTTTGATTGTCTTTCAGAGATATGAAATTATGTTGATCCATCATAAAATATGGCTACATTTTTAAAAAAAATAGTAAAATGTTGGTTGGTTGATTGTTGGTTGTAAATGGCACATTCAGCAGTTTATTTTTCTGTATCACTGAGGAAATGGGAGCCAAGTATCATTCAGCAGTTTATTTGTCTGTGTCACTTAGGAAATGGGAGCCAAGTGTTAATTCCAACAGTACACTGTGGCAGCAGGTAGCCAACTGGGCTGACCTGGAGAGGTGTCAGACATGTGATACTTGAATTAGAGTTTGATATTCTACTTTCAACAGCTTCACAGTAATTATTAAACAGAAACCTAACTTTTTAACAATTTTACAAAAATGATCTTGATATGAAGGCCTTTCATAATAGTAAAAATAATGCAGTTCCACCTTCTAAAATGGCTACTGTTACTAAATATAGAACTTTAAGTGATTTTTCAAAAATTGTTCAGCTGAATCTAACCAGATTAAACAGTAAGCATTTGAGGTGTTGTCAAGAAAACTCATGGATAGTTTCCAGATGGAGTAGCACCCCTTTGCTGCAGTGGCATGTTTCTTTGTCTACTTTTGTTCTTCTGTATGCAGTGATAAACAAAGTAACTTATGAAAAATAAAATACTCATTGAAAATGTTTGTAAGACCTTATAATCTTCTTCACAATGAACTCTGCAGCTGAATGAACTGGTATGAAGACCTTTTATGGTTATGAAGATGTGCTATTCCACCACCAAAATGATCACTTTTATTAAAATGAGAGATTACATTTTTAAATTAAAGAAATCAGGTTCCAGCTTATGAACCCTGTTATTGGTCATCATGTTTTAAACATTTTAAGCCCTGCCACAAAGGGGACATTTTATTCCTTTAACACAGTTTTGTTTGCATTGATAACACATCAGAGATAATATTAAAGGATTTCCTCATTGCCTACGAGAAATATAACTCTGTATCAGTCTTGAGTATGTCCATGTCATTAAGAAAAAGACATTACAGTTAAAGTAGAATATACTGTTAGGTGTAATTTCCTGTCCTATTGTCTCAACTTATGATTAGAATTTAATTACATTTGACTGTTAATTGCTCCCAGAGTTATTCTGCAAGGTCTGTTATATGTTATTCAGATTAAATATGATATAAGTACTACTTAATCTAGTTGGCTGTGGCAGGATCATTGCTCTGTTGGTAGAAATGTCTCAAGTTAGCCATCGGACTTAAAATAGAAATGGCATAGCATATAATTTTTTCGTAATCTTAAGATAATGTTTCATGCATGCTTACAGATGTTGTGATTTGTTACTTTGATAGAAAACAAATAAAGATATCTTTTATATTGAGTCCTTCAATATGGCTTTCTTTACAGGTCCTGAAATCATGAGTAAATTAGCTGGAGAATCAGAAAGTAATCTCAGAAAAGCTTTTGAAGAGGCAGAAAAGAATGCACCTGCCATTATCTTCATCGATGAATTGGATGCAATTGCACCCAAGAGAGAAAAGGTATTTAACTCTGCTTTAAAATGCTATCGAATGTTGAACAAAAGCTTTTTCATCCCCATGCTTTGTTGGAATATATTGTGATACTCTCCATCTGTTTTTTGTCAGTCACCACATTTCCATGTAAACTGCTCTATGGCAAAGTCCATGGGACTGTGTTATTTTTCATGTTTCTCTTCATGTTGCTGTTAATAATTGGGGATGCATATCCTTGGACACACACCTGGGTCCCCTGTGATGGAGTTAAGGCTCAGTTTCAATTATAAAGACATTTCCAAAATATTTTCTCATCAAACTTTATATATGCAGCCATAGTAGAAAGATACATCATATATCTGACAGTCCTTGTATTTTGACTCATGGGTTGCTATCCCAGGGCAAGGGGGATATTGCAGTGAGATGAACTCTTTCAAGTAATCAGACTACACTGTAGTGGTATGTATATTTAAATGGAACAGCCATAAGCTTTTAATTTTCAGTTGCTAAAGCTTAATTGCCAAGATACGCTTTACATGATTTTACAATTGCAAAATCTTATTGGATCAGATATTATTAGAAGAAGCTTCATTATTTCCTTGAATCTCACAAGCTTGAAGTTGTTAATATGAACAAACCATAACTTGCTTTGATATTTGCACAACCAGAATAAGCAGTCTCCAAATTCTTTACCCTAACAAGTTACTATAAGCACCATAGTTTACATTTACATGGTTCCTGGACATGTTCAATCAAGTTCACTACATTTGGTATGGGCATTGTTATATGATCTGTAGAATAAATAGAAAGAACAATTTTTGTTCATTTTTGTTAGGTAGATATTTCTTAATTTCAGACACATGGTGAAGTAGAAAGGAGAATCGTTTCTCAGTTGCTCACTTTGATGGATGGGTTGAAACAGAGGTCCCATGTGATAGTCATGGCTGCTACTAACAGACCAAACAGCATTGATGCAGCTCTTCGAAGATTTGGTATGTGTACTTATCAATTTTTAAGAAAGAAAAACAAAAATAAGTAGACTTATTTCTGCAAAGTACCGCTGCCCAGAACAAAGTATGCAGATGAACGATGCTTAAAAATCCTGCATATTGTTTGAAACATATACACTTGTGTCCTGGACAGCTCTGCAATTAATATTCTTCAAGTTGCACATGTGCAAACTAGGGTCCATAACCTGAAGGTGAAATAGTAACTGATAGTTAAGCATAGCTGGGCAGAAAATTACTGTTTATTTTCAGGTACAAGTCAGTGGTGGCAGGAGTGTGCAAAGTAAACAGCAGAATTATCAGAGTGAACAATGGAATGGAATTTATTGCAAAACATAATGATAAGTTTAAAATGATTTCAGATGCTGGCTTAGATGAACCATTCGTTAAGCTAAGGAACAGATTAAGCTTAGAAACAGTCAGTAGATTAATGTTATTACAACCAGAGGAGACATCTGATAGAGATTTTAATTTCAGTAGCACCCTAACAGTAAAGCACAAAGAGGGAGAGATGGATAGTTAAATGTTAGGTAAATAAAGAACTGGCCAGAATCTCTTTTTTTTCTTCAGTTTATTCATGTCATATTTAAAGATCTCTTATTTCGTCCATGCCGTGGAGGAAGTTGCTCATCTAAGAAACTAAGATGATTCCTATATTACCGCACCCGTTTTCTAATCTCCCCTAGCTTTATTAACAATGGGAGGGGGATCCCTACTGTAGGTAAAATCCTGGCAGCACAGATGCTATCAGATTTAAAATGTTTCTCACCCAAACATATACAGCTGTAGTTTTAAAAAAATAATGTTTGGGCTTACTGCACTGTTCCTTTCAATAATCTTTAAAATGAAGATCAATTTTATCAGCTTGAATCCAGGATTGGAAGGTACAACATACATTATAATAACAACAGTTGGTCATACATTACCTTTTTTCCATACAATTCCAAACATTGAATTTAAGATGAATTTATTTGTAGCCAGATGGCCCTGCAGAATTTTCACCAGTTCTTCCCATGAGAGACTGAATGATGACAACTGAAAGATCAGTAGCCATCGGACTACTGGAATTATGAAAACTATTAATCCAACTGGATATTTACTATCCATGGGCTGGCCGACTACCATATATTTTGAGCCCTGATATCAGTAAATGTGTTTGTTGAAGTACCATATATGTTTATGTTACCTAAATCTTAAATTAGATATAAAAATACAAATGCATTTGTTTAGATTGAAACCTGTTAAAAATTTGATACTAATCTATCCAAAGTTGCTAAAACATGGAGGTTGTAGACTAATTGTCAGACATACTTTTCTCTTTCCATGTGGGAAAAAAAAGAAATGAAAATAAATTATTGACTTTAACCTGCAGGTCGCTTTGACAGAGAAGTTGATATTGGTATCCCAGATGCCACAGGACGTCTTGAAATTCTCCGAATTCACACAAAGAACATGAAATTGGCTGAAGATGTTGATTTGGAGCAGGTAACCTGTTTTGATCATATTTAGATGTATTTTTGGAGGACAATTCCTTTGTTTTTTGTTAAATAGTAAACATACCATGGGTATATTTAGCTGTTAAAAGTAGCTGTGATAAATATTTGTTTTGTTTGTTTATTGGATTAACATTCAGAAATTTTTAAAAAAAAGATTTTCTTAACTAGATGAAAGATTTATATATTTTGATGAGAAAAATAATTGCATTAATTTTTCTTTTGTTGTGCAAAGTATAGATTGGATTGAATATTATGATTAAACATGAGTATGATCATTGATGTGTAAAATGTAATTGAAATTAGGTTGATGATTTGAATTTACAATAGACGTTATGACAAATCACATTTTCATTTATTTCTACATGCCTCAATTTATGCCATTAGTCATGAGTCACTGATATTTAGTGAATGAAAATTAAACCAAACAGTATTTAGTATCCTTGCTAAATGACTAAAAAATCTGATGTGCTCATGTTTCCATATTTTTTTATATATTTGAAAAATTAGTTTTATTCTTCTTTCAAAAAAAGATTGCTTCAGAAACCCATGGTCATGTTGGAGCTGATTTGGCTGCACTTTGTTCCGAAGCTGCTTTGCAACAGATCCGTGAGAAGATGGACCTAATTGACCTGGAGGATGAACAGATTGATGCCGAAGTTTTGGATTCTCTGGCTGTCACCATGGAAAACTTCAGAGTAAGATGATCCTAAAATTTAAAGCCAGTCTTAAGGGTTGAATCCAGAGGAAAGTGATAAAATGAAAGCATTGGAACAGTTGAACATATCTGCAGACTTATAATGGAAATTGTACAGATTTCTGTTATGAATTGTTCAATGACCATTTCAAATTCTAGCAGCTGGCTTGATGATTCATTTTTAATGACACTTATATCATTACATTTTTTGACTATACCAAGCAGAGTCAATGGGTAGTAAGTGCATTTCCCAGGAACACATCGAGGGCTTGGTTGGGGAGTGAATATGTAATCTTTGAATTTTGTATCATGCTCTTAAACTGAACTACCCCAATATCCCAAACAGATTGGCATCGTGATCATTTTAAAAAAAAATAAAGCCTTAATTTTGTAAATAAATGGTTGCATACTCATTCAACTGAAATTAAAATCATGCCAAATAATGTCAGAACCAGAATAATGTTTTATGGTACATAAAAAAATTTGTTTGATGAGATGTTAGATCAGAATTTCTGTTTGGTAAGATGAATAAAGTTTGCAGCTTCAAAAGCCACAATTAGAACTGGATTAGAAGATTCATAATGGGACCTACATCTATGACTGTTCTAATAGGACAGATTGCTTTTGGCTTGTTTCTTTAACTTTGCTAGAGTTTAAATTGATATGTTACTTCCAAGTTATTTTTAAGACGTGTTTAATTTCTGTTTCATTTCTTTTTAAAATGCATATCAGATCTGATCATAACCTTGGTTATATGTTTCGGTCTGAATTCCTCTCCTAGAACTAATTTAATTTTTTTTAGCCTAAGAAGTAGAATAAAATTCATCCATCTGTAATGGAGTTCATTTACCCCCCCCCCCTTTTTTTTTTGTTGTTGTTGTTTGTAACCCCCTACCATTTTCATTGAAAACCATGAAGGATTTTTAAAATGCACAAAAAGTTTCAAACCAAATGGGAGTTTCTTCAGTAACATGGCACCATATTTGCCTTGGTCAGTTTATTTTTGGGGGGCATCACATCATGTAGTTTGCCATATTTGATAAGCTTTGAGGAAGATCATACATTTCCATAACTTTGGGAGATACATACATTATAAAATGTTTGTAAGAGTTAGTTTTTTATTTTGTTCATTTCTTTTTAGTAATTTAAAACTAGACATTGCAAATATTGGCTGAAGATGTAGTTTTTCCTGATATTGGACAGGTCTAGAAACTGGAAAAGGTCAGTGAGCAGTCTGTCTGGTTGTTTACAACAACAGCATCTGTTTTTTTTTAAATGCTAACACAATGACAATGTTAGGGGCCACCTGGTAACAATCAGTTTAAAAATGATAAATTGATGAATGCAATCATTAAGTTTTGTACATTCTTTTATATCCATGATGCTTTTGGGTTTTTAAAATCAACAGTGGTGTACAAATGAGAGGATAAGTGTATGCTTTAGCCTGAGTTATTGCTAGTCTTCTTAAATTACTTGGAAGTTTGCTCTCAAAATTTACATGCACTTGCATCCCAGAGTCTAGGTGGTCTTGAATGAAAATGGTGCTGTTTGGACATCCTGAAAATCTTGTTGTCACTACTCTTCCTGAATGGATGGTCATATCAACATGGGGTTTTCACTAAAAGACTTCTAATGATGTCATTGTGACCTAAATGAATTGTTGTCAAACTGGCATTCAGTATCTTGTACCACAGCAACTGATTTGAAATCTTGTTATTGCTGAAAAATATTACAGATTGTTTCAGCACTTTGAAGTTAGGAAGAAATGGTCTTTTCTTGAATTCCTGGAAGAAATATTTTCCAGTAAAGTATCCTCTCTTTAAGGGACTGTTGTTAAAGGCTATACCTGCATCATGATACAAAGTTCTCAGTAATAGCTGCTTTTGTATAGTTGAAGTCAGCTAGAAATTAGTGGGAGGAGATTCATCATCTTGTAAGGAAGGTTATTAATTTACTGAATTAAATTATTCTGATTTTGTAAAATCAGTGCTAACTGCAGAGTGAGAAATGATATAATCATGATACTGTGCTGTCTTTAACAGTGTCACTCTTTATCAGTGTGTATTACTGCATTATGAGCTCTGAAAGGGATGGGATGTAAAATGAAATGGTTGCATCTTCTGTATCTTGTTAAATAATGAAAAAGAAAAATTCCAGCACAGTTTGTTAATTGTGAAAGAAAATTTTCAAACCAGCCAAAAGTATGTGAGATTATGGGTAATGTTTTGCAATTTACAATTTTCTGTAAATTGGTCATGTAGGCTTTTTATTATAAAAGATCACTGTGATTGCAATCAATGTGTCATGTTTAAAATAATTCACCAGCATACCCTTTTATTTGTGCATTCGATAGGAGTCTGATTTTCAACCTGTGCAGATATGATGAATTTTTAAATGGTTATTTGGCTATTTTTCCATGGGAACATCATGTCATTAATTTTTCCCAAGCATTTTCTTTGCAGTGATCCTTAGTTGGGAATAATTGGATTGCTTGGATCTTGATCTATGTAAACCTGTTTGTTTCTGCAAAGTTAAACATTTTCTAACATTTGAAAGCAATCACCCATCATTGATCAATCTTCTACAACAGTGGGCTTTAAGCAAGAGCAACCCAAGTGCCCTGAGGGAGACAGCTGTGGAGGTGCCTACAGTCACCTGGGAAGATGTTGGTGGCCTGGAAAACGTCAAGAAAGAGCTACAGGAATTGGTGCAGGTAAAAATACTAATTCTGTAATAATCCAACTGCTTCAGCTTGAGATTTTGTGGTTAGTTGGCAAGATTTAAGAATAACATACCATTTGAAAGCAGTTTTTATTTATCCCATATTATGGGAAGCAAGACATTGCAATCACTTTTATGCCACCAGTGGCAGTAGGATCAACACTTGCGAAGGATTTGGTTCAAGTTTTTCATTTGGTTATATTTTCATCTTACTTGGCATGAATCGTTATGAAGCTAGACAATTCCTCTGCAATATGTTTGCTTGCCCACTTTACCTTGGTGTCAAATTTACAGTCATAGAAGGGGCCCCGAGTGGCCGAGTGGTCTAAAGCGCTCTTCGTTACGGATCACTGCCATCTCACCTCTGTCTGCGGCGGTTCGAGTCTAAGATTCAGCCAATGTGGGCATGTGAGAAAGCCTGCCAGTAGCTTCTCGTGGGTCGGTGGTTCTTTCCGGGGTTTTCCGGGTTCTTCCTCCACCATTAATACTGGCCGCCATGTATAGCCTATCGTGCTGAAAAATGGCGTTAAACCCCACAACAACAACAACAACAACAGTCATAGAAAATTTACATAAAGGCTTCATTTAAAGCTTTTCATTTAGTTACATTTGATAAAGCCCTTGATTGATTCTTATAAAAGTTGGGGATTTGTTTAGATTTAAATTGTCTAAAATTACTTGGGATAAATCATGATGGAGCTAAGTTGTTTCGTTCTGCAGCATGCTTGCCCCTTTTGAAATTACAGTCGAGGTCATGGTCATAGAAAATTTTTGGTTAAAGTTTTTTTCATTTCTTTATATTTCCAGTACTCTTGATTCATTTTCTTCATACTTTGCATGAATCATTATAAAGCTAAAATAATTCATTCTGTCGCATGCACACTTAACTATTTGCCTTTCAGGTTAACTTCATACATTTTACACCAGTGCTTTGATCACTGGCTCGACATGCTGGCGATGGACTTATTGTTAGCTTAAACTCCTTTTTTTCTCACCTGCTTCAAATATCCCAGATATTGTGGAATTGTGATTTGTACATACAGGTCTATTAAAAGGTATATAGTACTGTTGGCCACTTAGTCACATTTAATTAATTACGGGTGATGAAAGTGCAGACAAAGCAGCCAGAGCTCTGTTGCATTGATCTGTTTCCAGGTGGGAGATTCCATATAGTGACTTAAAATATATAAATCGGTATGTTCAGTTTACTTGGCAAAATATGTAAAATGAAAACTCCACAAACAAGCTTATAAAATCAGACCCATGTTTGGAGGTTGGTATTGTAGAGAATGAGTCCCAGAGATGAGTTGGCATTGTGCTGATGAATTGACCTTGACCAGAATGAATACCATGGAACACATTCTTGTTGAGTATATTGACTTGCACCCTGTGGGGTAGAATTTTTTGGTGAAATAAATTAAGGAACTTTTTTAATAAATACCTCCAGAGAAACTTTTTGAGGGAAAATGGTTTATATATATAAAAAAAATGTTGGCAATATATTTTTAACGATTTATATTTTTTTACCATCATATTTATTTTGTATACATTTTACAGTATTTTAACATGTTATCTTTTGTAGTACTTAATATTTAAAGTTTTTGGAAGGGTTATCTTCCTAAATATTTGTGTGTACTTTGTCATTTTTATTATTAGAACTTTGTTTTTAAATGACACTTTGTAGTCATTGTTGTGCTGAAGTGTCATTAACTACTAATGCATACATACTTACTCATGCGTTCACAAATAACCAGATATAGGTATCAAAAAATTCCATATTGATATAAAAGAAAATCCTGGAATCTTGGAAAGTAATGTCAAAACTGCGGAGTTATGCCAAAGACTTTAAAACAAAGATACAAGGAGCTGCCACACTTGGCGCTCAGCATTAAGAGGTTGGTGTTAAGACTGATTGGCCTGGTGTGAGGATAATGTGGCTGTGTGCAGCATGATGCCCTAGTGCTAGACATCACTATAATCTGTCACACTGCAGACAACGTAGTGATATGACAAAAAAATTAAAATCTACATTTAAAACAAAATCTAAAAAATCACAAATTAAGAAAATTATATGATAGTTTGATTATGAACAGCATATATGAAAAGAAACTCTTACACTTATAAATAATATAACTTAATGAATCATGATACTGATAAATGTTGAAAGTTTTCTCTCAGCGGAAAAATTAAATAGTAATTTTCTTCATTTTAAGAATAAAAGCTAGAGATGAAAGCCCTGACCATGCTTTTTCAGATTTAAATTTGTCCTTCCCCTCTTCCTCATGCCTTCACTAATTTCTGTATCCAGAATTTGAAACCTTCATTGTTATCTACTCAACCTAGTTAAACATGCCCCCTCAGTCAGTGTAGATAATATTACCTGAGAGTATGTGGCCTTTGACCGCACCCCCCACCCCTACCATTCATTCTGCTGGGACTTTGTGTAGGATTTGTATCCTTTAGTGTACTTTATTGTAATCTACTCATCCTACTGAAACATACAAACTATGAACACCCTCCCTCAACCAGTGTAAGACAGAGTACAGGTTACAAGGAAGATAATGGCAGGCAGATGAATTCATCTTTGTATAAATGAATATGACCTGTCACAGTATATCAGCAAAGGTGCAGATATAAATATGTTGTCATTGTTATTTTTCAGTACCCAGTGGAACATCCAGAGAAGTTCCTGAAGTTTGGTATGACTCCATCAAAAGGTGTTCTGTTCTATGGCCCCCCAGGATGTGGTAAGACTCTTTTGGCTAAAGCCATTGCCAATGAGTGTCAGGCCAACTTCATTTCTATTAAGGGTCCAGAGCTGCTTACCATGTGGTTTGGTGAATCTGAAGCAAATGTTCGTGATATATTTGACAAGGTAAATATTACTGAGAAAAAATATCTACATTTTCGAAAGTATCCTTTAGACAGTGTTCATTTTCAGCTGTGCTATTGACCCTTAGTTTCATCTTTAGCACAAGAAAGTTTTTATGCACATGTAGGACATGTAATAAATTTCCCATAAGGTAAAGATAAAAGATCATTACAGTTGATTTCAGACTGAATCAAGCACTAAGATGGCTTACTGAATATAGTTTGCTCAGAGATCGAGAAGCAGGCTTTCAATCAGTTTAATGGGCTGTCAAAATTGTCTGCTGATTTTATATGGCTTGGATACCAATCTCGAGCAAATGGTCAGTGATCAAAGATAGATAATGTAAAGAAGAGAGGATGCAATTTTCAGGGGAAAAAATGGCTGCATATTTTACAAAGTAAGTATACAGAGAACAAACATTTAGACAAGTGTCAAGAATAAAGTTTAGAAGGGAATGGTTTCTCAAAAAGCATAATTCCAATATTGAAGGCTTGTAGCAGGAGCTTCTGATGATGTGTGTTTGAGTTTTTGCAAATTGAAAAGAAATCCCACTGTTTGACATGGTAGGGCCCTCCATTTTTGCCTATTTCTGAAAGGAACACTGCTTGAAGGCTGTTTACAAAATCATATCCAGCAGACTGAATGTATTCTGTCAGTGTGATGATGGGTTGATAATAAAAGGAAAACATTAAATGTTGCCTGTATGTGTCAAACCTTTGTTAGCAATTTGATGTCTATTTTTAATGTTGACATTCATTTAAGACATTTTAGTAACATTTTTCCCTTACTAATCCTTCAAAATTTCTATAAGGTTTACATTCTTAATGGCAAAATAATTTTAAATCTTTACTTGTTAGCTTAGATTGATACTTTTTCAGCAAAAGTAACATATCTTTTTAAAGATTACGATATTTCATTCAAGAGAAAAATCGTTCATATATCATCATAGTATGTTTTATGAAGATGTTCATTAACAGTGTCAGAGAAAGGAAGTTACCAGATTGTTATTATATTTGTTCTCATCAGTTGATGTGTATTTGAGAATTTGCTTGTGCATTTGAAAAGTAATTTGCCCTTGGCTAATGGAAAATCAGAATTTCAAAGGTTTTACAACATGAAAAGCCTTGCAAAATGATTAAGAGCATTTATTTTATTTTATTGTTCCTCTCAGGCCCGCCAGGCAGCCCCCTGTGTTCTTTTCTTTGATGAATTAGATTCTATTGCAAAGGCCAGAGGAGGGAGTGTTGGTGATGGAGGTAAAATACTTAGATTTCTAGTTAGAGTTTGTACTTTTAATAGTAATACAACATTAACTTTTTGAAGTTGAGACCACTCATGCTTTTGAATTTGTCTGGTTTTAAATTCTTCAAACTTTCAAGACATAATAAGATTTATAAAACGTTTAGGATTCATGATCTTCAAAGTTATTGGTCATAAATGCTGTAAATTTTCAAGCACAAACTGATTTGATTATTTTGGTTGTTACTGTAAATTTTGATTACTTTGTGCTGTCCTTTGGCAGTTTGATTACCTCACTCCTGGATTACTTTGCTATGAAATTGATTACTTTGTTACACTATACTGGTTACTCATACAGAAACCATAATTTTTAGTCTCTGTCTGTATTTTGCATTGTTTCATTTGTATCACCGACATAAGGAAGAATAAGGTATGTGAAATGTATGGTTTCTTGTATTTAAGTAATTTAGGTAACTTGAATATGACTTTTTTTGATAGGTGGAGCTGCTGACAGAGTAATCAACCAGCTGCTCACAGAAATGGATGGCATGAGTGCAAAGAAAAACGTTTTCATCATTGGTGCAACAAATAGGTATTTAATCTGTGAGAAACTTGTATACCTTGTATACCATCTTCAGAAATAACAAAGAAATTTCCATAAATTTGCTTTTGGGCCTTCTACCATTATGAGCCACTCAAAATAAGAAACATGAATTCTTCCATGGAAGTTTAACATGCGGGTTTGAGATTAGAAGCAAACTTTGTTGTCATTTCAGTTTACTACATTTATAAATCAGTTATATTAATATATTGCTTTATTAATATTCATGGTAATATTTCTGTATATGGTTAGACATTTTCCATTAGAAATCAAACATAACCAAAGATGTTTTTGAAAGTGGTGATGCGACTACAATAACAACCACTCTCAGCAAAGAAATGAGTATTGAATTTCATTTCTGCAACTTTTGTTCTTAAAGTTAGGATTGGGGATGAAACCTTCTGTTTCGCTCACCTGGTCATAAGAACAAGTGCATTTCTGGTATTGTCATTTGTCCATCATGTATTGTCCTTTTACAGTTTATGTAAAAAATGTCTCAAGAACTGCTGCACAGGATTTAACCACATTTGACAGACGACATCCTGGCATGAAGCTCTTCTTAATTTGTACAAATGATTCCAATTTGACATCAAATATGGCAACCAATACTAAAAATAGAAAAACCTTTTAACAACTTTTATCGAACCACTCAGCAAAATTTGACCAAATTTGAAAGAAAGTTTCCTGGCATTAAGGTCTTTCAAATTTGTTCAGATAATGCCAATCTGACATTTATTATGACCACCATTACTAAATATAGACAATCCTTTAAATGAAATCTTAAAACCCACTAAACAGAATTTTATTAAATTTGGCAGGTTATCTTTGCAGGAAGGGATCTTAAGATTGTACACATGTTGTAATATGCCATCAAATATTGCTGCTTGTTCTAAAAATAGAAAAACTTGTAATAACTTATCTAAATAGTGACCAAGCAGAATTTGACCACAATTTTACAGATCTTGTCCTAGCATGAAGCCTTTCATATTTTTAGAAATGATGCTCCCCCACCATCAGAAGTGGTGGCCATTATTAGAAACATCTACACAGCTTTATTTAAAAAGAAAAAAAAAGCACTGAAAGAATTTGATGAACTTATATAGAAGCTTTTCAGTATTTAGCAGAATAATGTGTCTGTTAAAACTGCATTTTGTTGTTATGCTGACACAGAATAATTCACTAAACAATAAAATTGGAGGGCTGCATTGCAATTTTATAGGTTTCATATGTCAGAATTATCTTTCAGGCCAGATATAATTGACCCAGCCATCTTGCGACCTGGACGTCTGGATCAACTGATCTACATACCTCTTCCTGATGAGAAGTCTCGTATACAGATCCTCAAGGCAAATCTCAGGAAATCACCTATTGCCAAAGTGAGTATCATTCACAGTAGAGGTACATGTTTTGGACTCATTTCAGGATAACTTCTCTCATAATATAATTGTACAAAATATCACCTAGTTTATGATTAGATCTTTAGCAGTGTCATATAAAAATCATTTTTAGAAAGACTTTTAAAGTTTATTTGTTTATTTGTCTTTGACTTAGTTTGTCTTTATATGTTAACACAAATGAAGCTTTTTACATTCATTCAGTATAGTTAGGGCTTTTCCATTTAAACATACATGGTACGCAAGGAAGGCAGTTTTTTAAAATACATGCCTGGGTACTTTGATTTCACAGAGTTCATATTAAAATGAAAAGAAAATTCTAAATTGCATCTGTGGATGAGTACCCCACATTAAAAGTGCCTTCGCTGCATCCTAGGTACGTTTTACTGGAACAGTTGTCTATAATTTTATTAGTAATATTTGAAGCTGTCACCGAACAAACTATGTGAATCCCATGACAGCCTTTGCAGACAATAAATTGCATTTTTTTTCCAGGTCTGGAGCTACACTGTAAACTCTGACCTATTACAGGGTTATATGTCAAGCCTGCCTTTATGGAAGCTTGGTAAAGCAATCGCTTAAATATCCATGTGTCATATCTTACCTTAGATCTGTGCACTCTCTAGATTAATCTCAGTGATAAAAAATTAGCTTAAGTGTTTAAAGGAGGCTCTTGTGGAAAGAAAAGGAGCTGAAAACAATCCCATTCTCAGCTTTACATCTACATTTGGTGTCAGAAACTATCCTTGCATGTAAAGAGTCTGTATGACTGCTTTTCTTGCTGATATGTTCTAAGGGTTTTCATTCTCTGTCTCTGATGTTGTGCCTGGGGTAGGTTTGTTCCATTAGCCATCTTCTTACATACTTCCTCCATGTGGTTTTAAAGGGCGGTTGGAAGAAAATGGCTGTGAGCTCAGTGTGGCTTTGTAGTGCTTTTTAAAAGGCAAGTGAAGAGAAATACAGCTCTTTTCGCAAGGTTTCAATTAAGTGCTACTGTCAGGGCCTTGGACAGCATCTGTTGTGCTGCCCTGTTCATTACTTATGCCATTTATGAGTCGTGGGACAGACTTCCATGCATGTCCAATGGCTACCATGGTGGGACAGACTCCCATGCATGTCCAATGGATACCATGGTGGGACAGAATAAGCTGTTTTCTGTGTGCTGGAAAATGGCCATTGAAATCATGTCTAACATCAAGCTTTTAGCGACAACATTCCAGATTAACTGTTGTATCAATGAAGTTCTTTCAGTCCATCCTTACTGAAGAGGGTGACATTCCCAGGGCCTGCAACTTCTCGGTCTACCATTGGTACTTCTGTGTGAAACACTTGTGTGGGGGGTGTACAGAATGTTCTACAGAAACTGGATGGTATTTAACCCTGTGAAAAGAAAGGTCATTCATACTAGGGTTCTCTAATTGCCTTTGGAAACAATCCATTAAGCCAACTACTTGACACAGAAATAACTAACAATCCATTATATATTTTGCAAGTCCTGGTACAATGATGGTGTGTTTTACAGATTGTTGAAAAATTACTCCAAAGCATCACTTCAGCAGCATCTTTTTTTAAAAACAAATATTTTGACATCTGACCGCATCTCAGAAACCCATGAGAGAGACTCAAAACTACACCCTGGTTGCAGGTGATTATCACTTGGGCAATCTCTATACCATGTCTGAATTTCTACCCTCCAGTTCTAAATAAGATAGTTATATTAGGAAAGACAGATGGACAGAAGTAGGGTTTCTTAGTATCCTCTGTGAAAGTTTCAGGATGATAAAGGCAGTATACCGGTACCTGAGTTACAAATGAAATATCAGTCAATATATTCCCCAATCACCTTAAATTTGACAATTATATAATTTTTGTTCTTTCCTTAACAAAGGATGTTGACCTTGATTACTTGGCCAAAGTGACCCATGGATTTAGTGGTGCTGACTTGACTGAGATCTGCCAGCGAGCCTGCAAGCTGGCCATTAGGATGTCTATTGAGGCAGAGATCAGGATGGAGAAGCAGCGAGCCCAGAACCCAGATCAAGATATGGTAGGTTCAGAGAATGGTTTGGGTTTAAGTTACCTCTTATCCATACATTTAGTCTTATGCAAGAGGACATTTAGCAATAAATGCTTTTTTAGATGCATTCTCTCAAAAAGAGATAGGTTTTCTTGGTTTTTATTGTATTTCATCTTTTAGAAGTTACCCATTAGGCCAGACAACAGAATATTTGTGTTTCCTGTTGGCTGACCATCCGTCGCTATTTGTGAATCATAGCAGTTCTTTCCCCCATGGTAAAAAAAAATTCAAATTAAATACATATAATGTTTAAAAGAAAAGAAAGAAAACTGACCTGCCTACTCTAATTTTAAAAACCTACGGAACCTGAAATGTGCAGTATTTTGTTGCCCTAAGAAGAGATAGTTGCATGGTAGGTTATACTCCAAACTGTAACCTATCTTAGTCATAGATTTTGAAAAAAACAGTAAAACATCCTTAAACTATACCTTGTTGGGACCAGCATTTTTGGCCATTTAACAGAGATGATCAGTTGAAAGATGTATTTCAAAACAGCCTTATTGGCCGCCATGTATAGCCTATCTTGTGCTGAAAATGGCGTTAAACGCCATTACAACAACAACAATATCCCTGCTATTTTTGCTAGATTGCTAGTCAAGGGTCACTGATCCTCTTCATTGTATATCTTCTCTTGGCACATGTAGCATCCCCTTTATTTGTTTCCAATACTGTATTGTGATGTGTTTCTTCTTTCAGGAAATGGATGATTATGACCCAGTCCCAGAAATCACCCGAGTTCATTTTGAAGAGGCCATGAAGTTTGCCAGGAGGTCTGTCACAGACAATGACATACGCAAATACGAAATGTTCGCTCAAACATTACAACAGAGCCGTGGATTTGGTGGTGCTTTTAGGTATGTTTGTAGGATTTTATGTGGAAGGGCCATAAAATATTTACCTTTTCCATCAGCGTATACATCCCCATTTCAACATCCCACCTTGGTTGAGCTTTGCATTTTGGTAATTTTCTTTTGGATTTTGACTGCAGGTCGTAACAACATTGTGTGTTATTGTCTTTTGACTAGCACACCTCAGTTCCACAGAAAGTGGGTCTGTATGATCTACTTCAGCAACTTTAAGATTTTCATTCAAGTTAGCTTCCTGTTTAATATTGGCTGCAAGAAACCAGATGTTGGTCATTGTTAGCTATATTTCTTGCTTCATTAACTTGGGTTTAAAGATAGTTTAGCAAGGAATTCATTCATAATAAGTCACAGTTATAAAAATGGTACTAATAGCTGCCTCATTTGGCACTCAGCATTAAGAGGTTAGTAATATGACTGGTTGACCTAGTGTCAGGATAATGTGACTGGGTGGGACATCATGCAACATGTCTGCGGCATGATGCCCTAGTGCTAGACATCACTATTAACTGCCACACTGCAGACATCGTAGTGATATGACAGAAAAATTCTTAAAGCATACACACATTCATTACAAGAAAGGCTTGTCAAGTATTCATGTTCTGTGAACATGTTTCAACCAAGTTGCAATAAGATGCATGCAGAGGAAGGCAAGATATATCTGGAACCTTTTGAATGTATTTTCTGTAAAATACTTGTGTTTTAGAGATTTAATCAGATAGTTAAAATGTGCATTAAGATAAGTAGCTGCTCAACAGAAGTTTTTGAATAAGGAGGAAGTAGAAGTTTTACATGTCTTTTGAGCTTAAAATATTGGTAATTTAAGAACAGATGGCTCTTATATTGCCAAAGTAGATTTTTAAAATGTTTATATGAATACTTGAGAATTATTTTGAGCACTGTTAAGAGATCATGTAGCCCTTGCCTCATGTTTATGGGCTGGCGGGGTAATGTCATTTAGAAATGTAATGACTACTTCATGCTGTATAGTTTGAGTGGCATGGGAATCTTAAAAATAATGTTGTTATCATTACTTCTTCAAGACTTGTTATATTGATAATTTTCTTTCACCAAAAGACTTTTTATGATGTCTAGATGTCCTAAATGGAAATGGTGTCAGTTTGAGATTCAGTATAGCAACATAGCAGCCATCTTAAAAATCTCATTGTTACTCCTTCAAAAAGGAAGTCCTATCCACATTTTCCAGTAGATGACTTTCTTATGTCTTTTTGGCCCTGACATCCAATGTATCCACCACAAATTTGAAGATCTTGTTATTTTTGAAGAATATCCAAGATGGTTTCAACTCTCTGCAGTTAAAAAGAAGAAAATATATCTCGAATTCCAGGATGTTCTTTTTTGCAAGTAGAAGCCAGTCCTTTCAAGGGACTTTTGCTACCACTTGAAATACTTCTAATCCCAATTCATTAATCTGCATTAGATTGGGAAAAGATCTTTCGTGAAATTAGTCTGCAGGATTTCTGAACTTCTGCAAAAACAAGAATAATGCTGTTGCTTGTTACAACAAGAAGTTTCAGCACATGATAAGCTATAAATGGTCACCAGTATATTTTGGTGGAGGAACATCCAGTGACCCACTGGAAGCTACAGGCGAGCTTTCTGATGTATGCACATTGGTCAGGCTGAGACTTGAACTTGTGTGAAAAAAGATGAGATGTGTGTGATCTTAAATGGTGTCTGCTTTAAACCACTCCTTAGCCCCCACCCTCCCCCAAAAAACAAAATTGGAATGAAGGACAGGAAAAATCACAAAATTAACTTGAATTATATTCATCCAGATCTGTAAAAAAAAACAACCAATAATTGCCAAATTTAGGAATGACCAGTTTTGTTGTGGCTTTGCACTTGTGTAAATAGCCATTGCATTGTCAAGAAGTGTTCTCCAATTGATATCTCAGTGCATTCTGTGTGAGAATCTATCATCCATATATTTATGTACATTTATGCATATGCATTGAGGCAGATTACTGACTTCTTTGCAAGGGTCCTGGCACTAAATAATGATTGCATTTGATGCAGAAACAAAATTTATATTTGGCCAACATGTTACTTTTCAATCCTTACTGCTTTACACCTCCTACCCCACCCCATTTTAGGCTGAGGGAGGGGGAGCACCCCACTTTTGCAAAATTCTGAATACAACACTGAGAACTAACTAGAAATGGAAAAGTTTCCTGTTAGCTGCATCTATTTACACACGTAATCTTCAGTGCCGCTATGCCTTGTATTTTTTTCTTCTGAATGCCCTAAATAGGGAATTTGTATTATGGTGCAGTTTACAAGTAAGACGTAGAGTTTGCAGAACTTTGTTTGTAAAAATAACAATGTTAGAGTTAAATTTGTGAGTTTAAACTTCAGTTAATACAAAATTGGTCTTCTTTTCTGTACAGATTCCCAGGTGGTGCCTCAGGATCTGGCCAAAACCCAAGTCAAGGTGGCAATCAGGGCAACTTTGCAGATGATGGAGATGATGATTTGTATAGCTAATTTCAAGGATTTCATTCCCACTTTATTGTCACCAATTACATGGTGAATACATGTGGACAAAAATAAATATGTGATGATTCAGATTTCAATATGGACACAGTAATTCGACTTTGTTTGAATAAAAACTTTCATTTACATTTAAGTACAATGTATGAATTTGCATTTTTTTGAAAGTATCTGTATAGCTTGTTGCTGGTCACATTGTCATGCTCACTGGAAAGAAAGATACATGTCAGTTTGTCATTCCATTGCAGCTTTTTTTTATTTGATCCATTGGAAAGTTAAAGATTGTATCATTATTTGTTGAAATCTTGATGTCATTTTAACAGAGTGCAGGAAATTAAGGAACAAAGAAGGTGATGCGTTAATGTTGAAAATGTACCTTTATTGTTTTTTCTATGCCATTTGACTTAAATTATTCAGCTAATCTAAGCCTTGACAGAATGTATGGTGTTTTGTTGAGCTCACATTAGTGGGAAAGTGAGACATAGCAGTCACTTTTTCTCTTTAGGTGGTTCAAGAATTTGTGAAAGTTTTGGTTAAATTTTTATTTGCATATATTTCCTAAATTCCTTGATGGATTATTTTCATGCTTGACATGATTCAGTATGAAGCTACAACAGTTCATTCTGTTACCTTGCAGTCAAGTTCACAGACATATAAAAAAAATTGTTTAGGTTTTAGTTCAAGTATTTTCTTTTGCATGTATTTCCTCAACCCTTTATGGATTTTGTATCATACAGGGCATTATTCTAAGACATTTCATTCTATAACACTTGCCTTTTACCTAATTTGTCTTCTGTCAGAAATCCTCCAAGTCTGTACAAAACTAAGTTCATTCTATAATACACTTGAATGCCTCTTTGACCTAAGTTGTTTGTCTTCTGTCAGCAATTACTATTTTCAACTTTTTCCAAAAATCCTCTGAACTAGTTTCAACCAAACTTGACAGAGCATCCTGGCATGAAATCCTTTCAAATTTATGAAAATGATATTGATCCACAATCAGTATAGCTGCTGTTAGTAAAAATAGAATACTTTTAAATGACATTTCTGAAATTGCTTAACAGAAATTTACCAGATTTGACATCCACTATCCTGGCATGAAGACCTTAAGTATTTACAAAATGATGCTGATTCACAGGAAGATAAGGCTGCCATTTGTGAGAAAAAAAGAACCTTTAAACTAATTCTTATCAAAACTGTCAGTAGAATTTTACAAGATTTCGAAGCATTCTAGCATGAAGGCCTGTCAGGATTTTCTTGATGATGCCAAATTGCAGTTAGATATGGCCACTGCCCTGAAAATATAACAGAATATAAAAACAATCTGACAGCAGTTGTACATGTAGATGTTTCAGTTTTGTACAAATGATGCAGATATGACATTAGATATGGGTGCTATTACTAAAAATAGAGCAATCTTTTAATGACTTCTTTGAAAATCCTTGCAGCAAAATTTGACAAAGTATCCAAGCATGAAGCCTCTAAAGTTCATACAAATTATGACGATCCATTATTAAATATGACTGCCATTACTAAATATAGAAAAACTCTTAAGAAGCCTTCTCACAAATCATTGAAAAGAACTTGACAAAATCAACAGAAAACATTAGGGTATGGACGAATTTTTCAATTTGTACATATGATAATCATTCAGCTGTCAATAATGGCACTACTCGTAACTTTTGAATTTGACCATACCTGACAGATGATATTTTGGCGAGGCCTTTGAAGATTTTACTACTTATGCTTATGTACTATTAAATTTGGCCAACTTAACTAATACTAAAATAAAACATAAAATGTATTCTTTTCAAACAACTGCTCAAGAGAATTTAATCAAGATTGACAGAAAGCATCCTTGCATAAAATCTTTGTTTTGTACAAAAGATGGAAATCCATTATTAAACATGGCCATTGTTATTACCGTACAATAAACATTTAAATGCCTTCATCTAAAAAACCAGTCAACTGCAGTGAATTTCACAAAAAATATCTTGGCATAAGACTTTTAAAATTTACACATTGATACTGATCTGCCATCCAATATTGCTGCCATCAGAAACAATTAAAAATGCTAAAGATCATAACAAATCCAGGAGAATCCACTTGGACTCCTGTTTTCATTGTTGGAATAGTGTTTTTCAAACAGAAAAGTTTGTGCAGGATAGAAGCAGAAAACTTGCACACAGATTATATATTATACTATTGGTTTGGTTGTTGCAAGTTCAGAAATTTCCTCATGAGAGAAATATCAGAATCCTATTATCCTACCTGTAAAATGCTGGAAGAATCCCATATGCTGCAATTATTTAAATTTGTAAATATCTATACGTAATGTATTGATGACAAAAGTATATTATGCAATCACTATGACAAACAATATAATGACACTATACAGTAAGGGTTATTCTGTTTAAATATGCATGGTACCCAAGGAAGGCAGTTTTGTATAATTAAAGACCAGGGTGATCTGATTACATGGAGTTCATATGAAAATAATACAGAATTTTAAATTGTATTCCAGGATCTCAAGTATGTTTTACTAAGACCCCTCCCTAAATATAGAGGGATGATTTTTTTTATAAGGGTCCATTTATTTTTCATTTTGGTGTATTTCTTCCACACAAGTTTCAGTTTGAAGTGTCCTGGTTATTTCTATTTTTCATAAGTTTCCAATACAATTAAACTTTGCATTGACAGCAGAAAGATGTGGTTTAACATACCAGAGTTGTTTAGTAAGAGTATGCCTTTAGTGTTTATTTTTATTTATAATTTGAAATAGCATTAGTCTAACAAATTTTTATTAGACAAGACAATGCTGTAACCTTTATATGTCATTGTACATAATCACAGAATGAAGGGCTGAGTTCCATAGCAACATCAGCGTGGAGGAAAGTCTGATATCAGAATGTATTGACATTAAATTTTTTAAACTTAAAGCCCTCAATATGTATTTATGTAATCTATTATGGCACCTATACTTCATTGATTATATATGTTAAATACTTGTTTGGAGAGAAATTAAGTTATTTGTCAGTTTACTTTTTAGTGCCTACGTCTGGCAGTATTCTTAATCTTTGATGGAAAATAACATGTCTTAAAGTAGATACATGTTAGTTTTCTTTTACATTCAGTCTAGTCTTTTTTTAATATCACAGTTACAGTTCTGCCTTGTAACAGTTCTCTCATTTAACTGATTTTTCAAATTTTCTCCTGCTTTTCTGTTTTGTTTGCAATAGCAGATACTGAGACAGTTGTCACTTTTTTCACAGCAGTGATAGTGGTGCGGAAGCTTTCAAAATATCAAGTCTTATAGTCATCAACTTTTTAAAAACATCAATGACTACTGTACATATTAAAATAATGTGTTGTTATCAGTGTAATACTGCATTTGGGAGCAACATAGTACTATGAGCTCTGGACAAGACGGGGTATAAAATGATGTCATGAATGTGATGCTTCATTTTAGTGAAGTATACAGTGCTGTGAGCTCTGGGAAAGACTGGGTGTGATGCTGCTTTTTATCTGGGTGTAACAGTACTGTGAGCTCTAGCAAATACTGGACATAAAACGATGTTGTCGCAACTTCTGTCTCTTACTAAATGATGAATAAGAAAATTGGTTTTACAGAACAGCAAATCACAATAACGTATGGAAAAAAAGATGAAGTCAACAAAACATATACGAGACCTTATGAAACCTATAGCAATTCATGAATTGCTGCAAATTAGGTACAAAGGCTTTCTTTTGTAGAAAACTGATGTGACTGCAATAATTGTGTCATACTAATTCATTTTCTTTGTTTATTTTCCTAAGAGGAGTATATGATGTTGAACAAATACAAATTGGCTGAATTTCATACTTGAGAGATTCATCAAAGAATAGCATGAAAAAAATGAATACCAACCTTCAAACTTTTAAGAGATTTCGATCAACTGGAAGCCAAGCTTGGTCAGAATATTAATTTTTAGAAAAGTTTTTTTTTTACATTTTACAAGCGGTCATTCTTAAATAACATTAAATATTTGAAAGTGCTGTTGCAAACAAGACAAAGTTACTTTAAATATAAGAAAGTGCTGTAAATGCTGTTGCAGACAAGACATAAAATTATGTAAAATATATGAAATTGCTGTTGTACAGACATCAAGTTAAATTGTACAAAAAAGACATTAAATACATGAAAGTGCAAGTGCTCTTGCAGACAAGACAAAGTTACATTAAATATATGAAAGTGCTTTTGCAGACAAGATGTTACATTAAATATATGAAAATGCTGTTGCGGACAAGACATCAGGTTGCATTAAATATATAAAAGTGTTATTTTTAATTGTCCTGAGTTCTAAGATGACCTTCACAACACTAACTGGTTTGGTTTCTGTGTCAGAGTGTGTGAATGGCTGATCAAGCCAATTTGTGCTCTGAATTGTGCTGTTGCAGACAATGTGTAATGTTTGAAGGTGACAAGTTCATCTGGTTGCCCTGCCCTATTATATCCAATGATAAAAAATAAAAAAAATAAAATAGTCAACATTCATGTTAAGTGCTTGGGATTTTTTTTATGTAGGTCGACTTTGTAACAGTAAGTCTCAGTTTTACAACCACTACCATAGCAAAAGAATATGGCACTTTTATTCTGCCTCCAGACCTACATGTTATTCTGTTGATATATCTATCCTGGAATCACTTCAGACACCAAACATTCAAGCCAGTATTTCTTGACATGTATCATGGCTTTCAGATCACTGCAACCTACTTTTAAAACCTAACCTGTACACTAAATTCTTGTATTGTTCTTTTCATTGACCAAACACTAATGAGTACAGTTCGGGTATCATTTTGACAAATGTCAAGTGGTAAAACAAAAAAGTCAGTATCACTTGCAGAGCCCAAAATATTATTTAAACTCGAGTCTTTAAAGTGAGGTTATGTCTGAGCTAAAGGTAAAAACTCTGGCAATATTTACCCATGCATATCCATAACCTTTGAAAAAGCATGTAATGCTTATGTTATACCACTGTGCTGTAGCTACAGTTAATACCTTATTGCCAGAGAAGCAAAGCAATAAAGATGTACTATAATTGAAAGAATTACATTTGCGTACTATATACAAATACATTTCTGCACAGCTAGCACTGATAAATGGGAGCATCTAGTGGGAATTTAGTATCTTTGTTTAGCATTAATATGATGGAAACTACTTTTAGTGAGGAAAGAATGGAAATCAGGAAAAGAATGAAATTAAACATGTAAGACCCAATTAGAACTTTAATTGCTGACACATTTTACTTTTCATTTTATGCAAAATTTATGATGCATCATAGTTATGAACTTTTGCTTTGTAGTGACAGTCGATGGTGGCTCAAATATGATCCACTGATGTTTTTAATATTTTTGCGTGACCATTGGCTGATAATAATATTTCTTGCATCAAAATACAATCTGTTGGTTTGGTTTTTGTTGCAAAAACAGCGTCATTATATGGACCTCATCACAGGCAAGATTACTAGTTAAAACATTAATGTTTTTCAGCCCTTTTAGGTACAAAGACATGTTGTCTTGGTAGGTTTGAATATTGCTCTAAACTTTCCTTTAGAAAATGGTGTTGAGGGATCCAGGATATTTGTGAGTTTTGAGTGGTTGTATTTTTGGGAATGGGATAGTTCTTTTTGCCCCAAACAACCCATTTTCTCGTTTTTTAGCCTATAATGGGTTTTGTCTGCAATGGTCACAAATATTACACTTTTATTAGATTCTAATAACATTTACCAAAATCAAGGAGCATTTGAGCTTTATTATTATAATATTCCATCTATGGAATATGTTCCCAACTGGAACGGTTTTGGAGTACGCTTATTTTATTCTTTTGGGATCGTTTCTCTTATTGTATATTCAGATGATTCAGCAAAAAGTCCATAAATACATTAATTGCTAACTTAAAAGTATTTCATTTTTTGGAGAATTTCACTGGTGATTGCTGAAGTTCCTCTTTCGGAAAATTGCACTAAAAGTTTATACTGTATGAATGACACATTTAGAGTGGACTTGAATAGGCCATTCATTTAATGTCTGTCATGGCTGCAAATATTATAAATTAGACAATTGCACAAATTGGCTCTAAGTACATATTTGGAAGTCATTTTCAAAAATTTACAGAGTTTGTAATAAGCTATAAAAAGCATTGCAATATCTGGGATTAGTGAAAATTTTCTTTCACAATATTACCTTCAGACAATCATGTAGAAGATGGCTTTTGACCAGTATTCCACTGGAATGTTTGCAACCATCAGAAATGTTTTTGTGAGTAATGATTCTGCAAACTTCTCTAACAATAATGAATTCTACATTTTAAAATGCAGATACGGTCAAAAGCAAAAGTTTTTGAAACAGCATTGGGACTGGTCAGACCAGCATTTAGCAAGTGGAAAACACAGATGAGCCAATATTAGGGGGAAGTAACATGGTAGACACTTAAGTGGCTGTGGTAGCATCAATGGCTGAGATTATGATCCAAGTTTTAGTTTCCATGTGGATGTTTTTTCATAGTAGGGTGACACGCTCATTTGTCCCTTTTACCTTCTGGTTCTAGGTCACAGAAAATTTGCATGAAGGTTTTAGTTCTTTATTGTTTGCTTATATAGTTTAAACTCCAGGCTTTGTGGATTTTCTTGAGATAAATCATTGTGAAGCTAAGCTAATTCATTGTGCAACATGTATGCTCATTCCTTTGACTCTGGATGGGGTGGGGTAATGTGAAAGAAAATGGCTGTAAAAGTTGGTTAAAACTTTTTCATTTGTCTATATTTCATAGGCATTTTGATGGGATTTCTTTGGTCTTGGAAGAGTTATTATGAAGCTATTATTGGTTAAAGTCACACATTTTTCTACAATGCTATGATCAAGGGCTTTTACTGGTTATTGGTATCAAATCACAGAAGTAAAAGGGTTGTCATTAAAATGGTAATGCAGATGTAATCAATTTCATATATGCTACCAGTATTATAATCATCTGGCATTTAGAACATGTTTGTGTTACAGATTTACATGTTTTCCACTCCCCATGAAATTCAACATATTATGATATCCGTTAGTCTGTTCCTTAATTTTGTTCTACATGTTAACTTTTCAGCAATCTGCCCACACCAACTTGATCCATAGTCAGATATAATTATGGTTACTAAAAAAGAAAAACATAATTTGATCAATATTGACTTAAAGCATAAAAAGTGACTTCAGATTTACACAAATACTGCTGATCTGCAGCATCACAAATGGCCACCATTACTTAAAACTTGAAAAGCCTTCTCAAAAACTGTTTAACGTAATTTTACAGAGTTTGATGCAACTAGTAGAAATTGTGTACAAAATATCCAATTAGATAAACCATGGAGGAGAATATTTCCAAAGATCATAAGACATGGAGAGAAATTGTAAATGGAGTGGTAGTGAAAGCGCAAACAAAATCTCAGAGCTACACAAATAGATTGATGATAATAGAAGAAAGAACAGAATTTAGATGCACAGGAATTGTTTACAGAGATATAATACCTGTTAAACCTAACAAATTAATTTCTCAAAGTTATAAAATGAAAATATAAGAGGATCTTAACAGTATTTGAATATATCCAAAATAATCTTAAAAGTTCTATCATAAGTCCAAAAGAATCATGATCCGAATGAATTCCAGGTCTCAGATGTGCTGTTGTAACAATATCCTTGAATATGCTGAAGTGCAAAGTCTTGATGTTCAAACTAGCATTCTTCAAAACTCCTTTGAGTGAATTTACAATAATTCCAGAGCTATGTTTAGTCCAAACAGTAATATGAGCACTTTTTAACTCCGATGAAACAAATGATTCTCTCAGATTAAATCTAAATATAACATTGAATACATCTGCAGACTATTACAACAAGAACAGTTAAAAGACATTTGAAAAATTATTCTGATTCCTAATCCTCTCAGGCCTTGTATACGTCTCCACGACTGTTGCAATACATCCTATGTGACGTGTTGCCACACAACCCACCAGACTTGTGTCACAACATTACCCACCTGACTTGATCATCCAATGGGAAATTACCCAAAACTGGTTCATTAATTAGAATACAAACTCCAACAAGCCTATTTATAACTCATACAATCTAGTCATGGGTCAAAGTTAAAGATATAAAAATAAGATATAACTGCTACTGAAATATTGCAACCAAAAAGGCAAAGAAAAAAAAATGAGATGCCTAGCATTCACCAATATTTACAAATAATTGAACAGGATATAATCCGTGAAAGAGATTCTTTTGAAAGCGATCGGGAGAAAATTAAAAACACAAGAAGACGCTCATCTGGAACAGTTGCAGAGAGATTTGTTTGATTTCATTAATAACCAGGGGCTGAACAGCTAATGATTTTAGCGTAAAATTTACTGACAAGATGTGTGCGTCACTAACAAAGTTGCAAACGAAAATCTAATGGGGATGACGTACAAGAGGATGCATAAAGTTAAATAAATGTGAATGACAGCCATTGTAGATGATCTGATATATGAAATTAACTTGTGATTTATCTATTACATATTTAAACTGAAAGATTATAACAATTAAAGATGGCACCTTTCAATAGTTTTACAACAAGTTGCATTACAAGTTTGAAGAATCGAAATAAAAGAACCAATACACAATGTAGAAAACTGGTTAATAATCTTGGGGTGGTACAAACTATTTTTGCTGATAAAGACTGAAATGTACAAAGAAAATGATTTTCACTTATTTTGGAAGATTTGAAATAGACATTAGCAATTATAATAATTTAAATAATTCCTCTCAAAATGTATTAGAACACAACAGCAAACACTGATCATACATTTCCAAAGACGGATTGAGAAAAGAATGAATTTTGTTTACTAAATCAGTTAATACCCACTTAACACACGATGCAGTAGATTGTTCTGTAATTCACCTAGATGGGATTTCTAATAGAAGATTCCATAAAATTATACACGAGTTCTCTTCCAGAACAATCTATGCTGATAAACGAGATTAAGCATTTAACCCAAATTTTAATGAACATCTTAAATATATGACAAAAGTCAGGTAGGCAAAAACTCCAGTTTCACAACTCTGAATCATTAAATATACATAATAAAACTGAATTGAACACAGCAATTGGTATAAATTTTCTCCCATGGGGTGCTAGAATGGATGCATTAAAATAGCATGATAAAATAAACAAGGGGTTTGAAGACAAAGCAAAGCAATGCCGAGATGCATATTGCTTTTTGTTTGAATGTCCAAAGGTGCTAATTAGGTTTTGGATCAAATGATATACAATTGTTAAAGAGACAACATCCGAATCCTTAGCTGGAGCTGATCTTGAATATCCCAAAAATCAAAAGATGTGTTAGAAGCTAAACGACAGCTTTAGACAACTATGTTTCATCAAAAAATTGATAAATACAAGTTACACACTATATCTTTTTTATAGTTGGAGGAATATGTTTTTAAAATAGAATAATAGTTGGGTTATATACAATTATAAATTCCAGTATTGACACCATACGATTCTTGGGATTTTTAACAAAATTGATTTAAACAACGTGTTGGTACTCATAACATGGCAAAAAAATCTGGACATAATTTTTGCCATTTTAAAGAATAAAGTACATGCTATACGAAAGAGAAGAATATTTTGATATTTCCATTAAGATAAGAACTCCATACAGCATAGTTTAATATTTGTTGCACACTGCACGTTATTAAAATGGTAATCCCTTGGCCATTTGGCTCACCGTATTCTATTATTATTATTATTATTATTATTTTGATGCGTCAAAACGAATCTGTTGTACTCAATTGAAAGCATCTTCATTAGATAGCTTTAAAGTCGGGCTGGTATAGTAAGTGTTGGCATTAACATAGTCTGCTGGTATTTGATTTCTCGACATGTTCATTAATTTTGTTCTGTGTGGTAAAAAGATGTGCAGTCATATTAAATGTAACTAAGGTCCCTAATCTATACATGTTTGTCATTGAGTTCAAAGATGACCATTACGTCACTAACTTGTTTGGGTTTTGTGAACACATGAGTTGTCAGTATGAACTTTTATTTGAATATGCAAATATTTGTTATATACATAAAATTCAAAATTTTCTGATAAACGTACCACTTGTCATTTATAATAAACCAAAAATGAGAAATAAAGACCAAAACAAAAATAGAAAAGATACATATTTCCTTCAATGGTACTTAACATGTTATAACCAAATTTGAAAAGGAAAGATTAAAAAATATTGGCCCAGCAAGTGATCAAACGATTTTTATATTTGTTTAGCGAACTAAATTAAGTTACATCGAGTTTTGATAGACATTTCGTATGAAGCGCACGCGTTCTGTAGAATTGCTTTATTGAACAGATTGTTTTTGTATGCGTTTTAATCTGTGCTAAAAATGTATTATCTTATATATTTTATAAACTTTTAATTGTTCTTTTTTATGTTAGTCGATAATTCAAACAAATCATTTGTAGCGGCAAATTTATCATTGTAATTCTAAAACCTTGAAGCTCATTTCTTGCAGCATTTTAAGAGACACCAAAGTCTTTGCCTTATATAGTGTAATGAACTTTCATTTAAGAAATTTGGGACATTACTGAGACTTTAAGCAATTTAGTTTTAATCAGTATATCCACTGTTTAAGAAAAAACAAATTGTTGCAGAGTATATTATTTATCGGGTAGGATACTAAATATATAATTTATAACCACACGTTTATTTTGTTTCATTTTTATCTGATAAAACATCCTTTTTGGATAAAATTTGTGGTAGTATACCCATATTTGAAGTTGATATTGTACACAAGAATACATGTTTATGGGACTATTTTTCATTGTCTCATCACAACAGGCTGCTATGACTGGGTTTGAAAAACTAAACGCTTTAAAAAAAAACATCTGTTCATGTGAGGTGTTGTTGATTGATAATATGTACTGCTCTTGCAAGTCTTCTTAACATCTTGTATGTATATCTATGTTATGTATGTTAATTTTCGTGATTATAGATTGTGAGGGTCACTTAGTAAATAACATATTAAATGCTAATTTTCTTTAGATTTATTGTTTTGCATTTTAAGATGAGAAAAACACATAACATAGTTCCAGGATAGAAGTAAACATATTGACGAGATCAGTTCAGATCATGGGTTTTCTTTCTTGAAAAGCCAGGCTGACCTAATTCTTGATTGGCTAGCTGCTAAACTAGGTAACCCTGTTGATAAAGTTGGAGTGATTTAGAAGCGATTATTCGACCCTCATTCTGCCTCTAAAATTGCGTCTTATTTTTTTTTTATATGTAAGGGATGATTTACTGCAAATTAGTTATTCCCTGCATAAACATAAATCTTAGAGGAGACAAATAGTTGTGTTCAATTCAGTTGAGAAGGCCTTATTTATCTGTTCTAATTATTAATTGGAATTACAAGGTGCTATGACTTTATGATTTAGTAGCTGTTCTGTAATTACTGTTAATTCATTTATTGACATTTTGGCTATTTTCGAATTATTTGTGATAAAACTTGTAGGACTATTTAAAATTTCATTCACCATACTGTAATTTATTTTAAATTTTTCACCTTCTATTTTAGGTAAAGACATTTTTTGCTCAATTTTGCAAAACTTTTGTTAGTTTTCGCTCTTTTCTGTTACTTAGATTAAGACCAAAGAATCTTAACAACTTCCCATAATCCAGTTGATGAGATTCCTGCTGTCATCTTTTTCTGATACCATGCAGAAAAAGGAACACCGTTAATTACATCAGGGGTCGGAGACTGCCATTTCATGCTCTCTCACTCCCGGTCCGTTGAACGGTTAAAAAAAAAAAAAACAATTTTATTCAGTCACTTTCACCAGATTTTTTCTATGCTGTGTTACAATGCGCTCAGATTGGGAAAATTTCCTTAACGCGGACTATGATTTCCCTTGCCATGGTTTCGAAACGTCCATTACATAGTGTCTATCAGGCTGTACAAACGGGTCAAAAGACTTGATATTTAAGGCGCCAAATGCGACCTTCAGCCACACATGAGAAGGATCTTGAGGATTTCAGTCGAACTGAGCAATGTAGTCAAACCAGCGAATTTTCTTTTTGGTAAGAAAAGGAAAATATGAACCCGTAACCATTTTGTGGCACTGATGGAAAACAATGTCAGTGAAATCTTACAGACCACATTCTAGAAAAGTAAATGTTTTCTCATCATCTATTCATTAAAGTTGTCCAACCTGATGCACGGATACAGGATATAAAACGATTCTGATACGCGAACAATTGATCCGTGTAAATGTGGATAAAACATGTACTTAAATCGTTTTCAAAAACAGAAGCCGTATACGAACCAATATCGGAGTTTTTTCATTTCTTTGGCTCATCTTTTCTACAATAAAAATCTGACTTTGAAACGTACAATGCTTTCCTTTCGCAAACTGACAGTAATTACACGAATGAAGAAATAAAAACTTGATTGATGACACCTAACTGGATGGACAGATAGACATCTATTGAACACATACACATATGTTCCTGTCATTGTATGTTTTTATACATATTTCATGTATATAATATATTCATGTTTACTAGTTTATAATATTAATATTTCAAATCCAATGTATAGTATAATGCATGTATTAATTATATCATGTACCAGATACTTATCTCCAAATTGTTGGATATTCATAAAAGTCTTTGTTTTGGAGAAAATATAGTTTTGCATTTCCCATGCTTTCCATACTGACTACAACATTAATGAAATTCAGGCAGAATATATAATCAAAATGGGGAGGTCTGATGACAAAATAGAGGGAAATGGTATACTTTACCTTTTAGTTCTATGTAGGCCACAGTCTTCTATACACATTGGCTTTTGCTCATGTTTACATAAACACCACATACTATGTGTAACTGGGGGGCCCCGAGTGGTCTAAAGCGCTATCCGTCACGGATCACTGCCATCTCACCTCTGTCTGCGTGGGTTCGAGTCTCGGATTCGGCTAATGTGGGTATGTGAGAAAGTTTGCCAGTAGCTTCTCTCGGGTCGGTGGTTCTTTCCGGGGGTTTTCCGGGTTCTTCCTCCACCATTAATACTGGCAGCCATGTATGGCCTATCGTGTGCTGAAAAATAGCGTTAAACCCCACAAGAACAACAACAACAACAGCAAAGTGCAACTTGTGGAGTATTAATCGATGAAAGTGAAGCGGCCAAACAGCGGCCTGAGCCATAAAAGATATACTCAATGACCTGAACTAGTAACCGTCAAAATCGTCGTTGAGATTTTTTTATTACTTTTTATTGTCTATAAAGCCATTACCACACATTTCCTTATCTGTGCTCGGAGTTGTCGGGGATTTTCCATCTCAGCAAAAGTCTCAAACTCCGCCGTGCCAATTATTTTATCCTCGATGGCCACCGAAAACACTTTACATATTGCGTTGAGACTACCTTGTGCCGCTGCAAGAAGTTCTAAATTTACACGTACCCGTGAATAAATAAGCATCGAAATTATATTACCAGCACCACCCACAACATCGGTTATTATTAATATAACCTGACAACAATTCCGATAGGTGCACCTAGTTTGTTGATGTTGCAGTGATTTACAGCCTCACCCAGACCAACAGTTGCTGTAGTGGAAATTCCGCAAATTGAATTAGTGACAGGACATGTAGGTTTGTATTTTACTAATGTTTCTGTCCTCTTAGTGATTTCATTTTGCAGTTGCAATTCCGCTGTGGTTATTTTTTTTTCACGTCGGTAACATTGAGGGTCGGCATATTTCTTCGTTTATCACAATTGCACGACAGGCCGACTTTGATCAGGTGCGAGTCTGAACTCGTACACTCACTTCTAATCAATGACCCATTTTTACTGCGCAGCTGCCATACAGTCATAGAAAATATCTGCTTGTGAAATATTTAAATATCCAGCGATTGTGAGTTCTGGTGGACTATGCCTTATTTTCATTTTTTAAAAATAAAAACATACTAATCAAAAAGTGTTTGCTTGGTTTGGCTGTTTAAACCAGTGTATGCAACGCTTTAACAAGAAGATGACCACAAATGGGACCGTCCAATCGAGTTTATAACGTCAGAGTAGAATACAACAGTGGTTGTCGTCCACCGTCCCGAGTTAAGTGATTAACAACTTTAACGGGTGTTGCAAAGGTCAGTATGAGTCAAATACAAATGATGTCGATGTATAACCTCGTATGCAACCCAAATGAGTGTTAGCTCACGTTGTTAAATCTAGGTTGACAATACTGGTTTCACGTGTGCGTGACATTTTTGATGCAGGTTCATTTTCGCATAAAGACACCATGAAATTGATTCTATCATCGCGAGTAAATCAAGATTGGATAACGGCTTGGCTTTCTGCGTGTTGTACCTGGTTACGGAAGACATCTTCCTGTTGGTATTCAACAACTTGTTCCTGGAAATCGAAAGCCGTTTTCTATTGTTTTCGTATACAACCACAATTGCCTTTTTCTAATGCCATTCTGGATGCAGTTCCGACAGCCCCTAACTTGGTCGCTTTTGTAACCGCTGAAGCCGCCACTGCTAACAACGATGGTCTCTGCAAGGAATATAAATATCCTACCGGTCTTTTTCACTTGCATTATATCGGATTTGGATACTTTTAATACCACTGAGGTGCTATTTCGTTTGGCCGTATTAATCTGATCTAGTTGTATTTGGGACAACCACACTGGGACAATTCCGATTAATTTTATTGAAGAAAGCCTAGGTGTTACCGCACAATTGTTTTCTACTGCGTTTAAAAAAAAATAATTTCAAGTTAAGTTTTACTAAGGCCGACTTTCACTTCGTGATATAACAATATTATTCAAAGACTAACATGTCAAATTATAAACTTGAGAAAATTCTAACTCTATACGTTTTCCATTTGCACATCAAGGACTCTCGTTCGGTCAACCTCACCCTACAACAACAAAGTCTTGTCAGAAAGAATTGCAGCACTTCATCTGTATCGATCTGTGACTGGTAGAGCGACGCAGGGGATTGGCGGCGAGAATAATTCCAGCCATACGTGCATGAAAATACATATGTACAACGGATTGTCTGAAAAACTCCATGTGTTCCAATGAAAAATAATAAATAATGTAAGAAACTCGTGTTGGGAAATTTGCAAATCAGTGGCAATATTTTGATGTCGGTTCATGTAAGACCACAGTTTAGTATACACATGTGCGATTTGATTGCATAATTAAGTTAAATTTCTTCAGAGAGTTCCGGGTGAAAGGAAACTTTACTTACTCCTAAGGCATAAATTATCAGGGCACTAATGTATTGCTTTTTTCCGAATCCTTATTTTGAAACGCCACAAACACGGTTAGGTACTGTAAGACTTGTTTGGTACCTGTTTGCCATGTTAACTGTCCCATTTTATAAATTCTTCAATGCTCATCTTTGGAATGTGCAAGAAATTATAGCGCTGAAGCAGTTCCAGATTGCATGAACGATAACAAACGTGATTCCGTAAACAGTAAATGGGGTTAGCACAGTCATCCACAAAGTCATCTTTAACATTAGTGACAACTGCATCACGCCAAATTGCATCGTTGAAGTTGTATTTACGAAATAAGGTGACCATCGGTTGGCTCCAACTATAACCATGTGAACATCTGTGCAAAGCCCAAACGTGTGACAGGGGAATTGCACACGAAAACTTCAACAAGCCTCCAATTAGTAGTGATAGACGCTGCAGAAATTCACATTTTAAATGTTGGATAGGCATGGATGACGACATCTTTTTTGTTTACAGTAGGAGCGACGTTGGTATGATCTTGCGTCGCCTGATTCTATGATCTGCCGAATCAGTTACATCTTAAAAAACATTAGTTATTGGACCAGCATTTCTGTGTATATATCGAGTCCGATAATCCTTGTGGCAACATAAACGTTGCCAAGAACTGATTCGAATTTCTTTCCATCGATGGAATAACGTGTGCTCTTGAACAATGCCATGTTTCCATTATTGACAGATCCAACTCTGTCATTGGCATCATAATCTTTACCTTTTGTCTTCTCGTATAAGTTTCTCCTCTATTTCCTCAAAAGCCTCACATAAAGAAAAATATAGACGTGTCCTGCATGTAATTCTACTTTTTGCTGATCATGGACTCTAGCGGGGTATGAGTAATACTGAAAATCTCTTTTGCTTCGATCCACCAACACACAGGCAGACATATAAAATTAAGGCACTGTTTATAGATTATTGATTTTGTCTAATACCTTTGCTCACCGTCCAAATCCACTTCCGATTACCAAGTTTGCAACAGCAAATTCCACTATTCGTTGTTGAGCGAATTCATTAATAATTTTGCCAACCATGGCCGGCATAGTTTCTGTTGACGGTAGTGTAATCGATTTTGATGGTCCTCTATTCACAAACCATTGCAGTCGATCATGAATCGATTGAACCGTTCGCAATCCCAGAGTTTTCAATCAATCCTCAGCGACATTTTTTGATAATATCAGTGACTCGCATTGCATCTTATTTGTTAATTAGTTCAGCACAATCCACGAACACTTTCACAGAGGCCAGTTCCACAATGTCGCATAAACCGGTTTTCTCGCGTGAACTACAAGCACTTGAATTCCGACTCCACGTACAATCCATATCAAATCACCCTGTTCCACATTTGGTGAAAAAACAAACAGTATGGAGTCCTGGGAGGCCACACTTAAGGAAGCGCCACTTTCATAGCTGTCACAGATAGCGTCACGTGTTCAATTAGTGTACATTGTTGAGGTAATTCTGACAATGTCATTGGCGACATGATATCCCAACCCACTTTGAATTCTACTGAAAAAATAAAATTGACTTCGAAACATATATAGTGGAAAAATCACAACAGGTTGAAAGACGTGATCGAACTCTCTGGAAATAACAGAGAAATAAACAATAGAGCAAAAAGTGGCAAGCGACATTAGTAGTGTAGTGGGGGAGCCTAGCCTCAGTGGGAGTTTAACGTTAAAATAGGGTCCCGGCACTCTAGCCTCAATGGAAATTTAACATGGGGAAAACAAGCCCGCCACTCTAGCCTCAAGGGGAATTTAACATGGGAAAAAGTCTTGGGCAACTCTAGCCTCAAGGGGAATTTAACATGGGGATATATTTTGGGCCTGTCTAGCGACAAAGGGAATTTAACATGGGGAATTTTAACATGGGTGGGACTATAGAGGGACAATGATGGTAGAGGGCCAAACACAACAGAAACAGAGACAGACATACAATAGTACAAGCCTGAGAATTATATATAAAGCATTACCAAGACCTGACATTTTGCTGGGGTGTTCAAAAATTTGCATAATTGTAATGATGCTATAAATAAGTATAATCAAGTTAAAGCTCAACGACAAAATGGATGTGACTAAAAGTAACGCTAAAATGACGAAATTGTCCCAGAATTTAAAGGAGAATAAACATATCCCCGAAAATTAAGTTACAATGGTTTAGACTAAAATGGATAAACTTAGTAACTACTTACAAGATCAGCTTGTGTGACGATCGTGGATAAACACCCATGTATCTATTTACAGCTATAATCAGCTGAAATTCCTATAAAATCTCATTATCTATTTATAGCTACAACTTGTGGGAAATTCCTTTGAAAAACCCCACTATCTTTTTATAGCCTCAGCTTGAGTGACGTTCCTGTTTATGAACTCTAGTATATATGTATAGCTACAACCTGTGGAAACCCCAAGTCCATATTTATAGTCTCAAAATTTCTAGCGTCAGTGACGTCACTGTACTGGACACTAGGGGATAATGGCAACAATGTTGCAAGTGGCTGACCTGAATACGCGCTACTGTAGGTAGGTATGTAGGATGTATTTGATAGGGATAAAGGGATTTTTATAGGGACAAACAGAGACCAACACACACACACACACACACACACACACAGAGACGTACGCGAGCAGACATACGCACAAACACACACACACCACAGAGGGAAGAAGAAAAAACAAACCCAAAATATACTATTCACATCGGGAAAAGGAAAAAAAAGAAGAAAACAAATATACTATTCACACAGAGGGAAGCGGAAAAAAAATATACTATCCACACGGAAGGGAGGGAAAACAAACCCAAATATACTATTCACACAAACAGACACGAGCACATACAAACGTAATATCTACTATCCATACAAACATACGCGAACTCATACAAACCCCAAATATACTATCCACACAACGTCGCTACCGCGTACAAACCCCAAATATACTATCCACACACGGGAGGAAAAAGAAAAGAAAACAACCAAATATACACAACGTACGCGAACACACACACACACACACACACACACACACACACACACACACACACACAGGGAAGAGGAAAAAAAACCCCAAATATACTATCAACACAGAAGGGAGATAATACAAACCCCAAATATACTATCTACACATGGAAGAGGAAGAATACAAATCCCATACCTACCATCCACACAGAGGTGAGATGTAAAAAAATAAACCCCATATCTACAATCCACGCAGAGGGAAGAAGAAACAAATAACCCAATATATACTATCCTCAAAGAGGGAAGAGGAAAAAGCCATACTATACTAACCACACAGAGGGAAAAATAAAACCATTATACACTATCCACACGGAGTGAAATAATAACCCTTTATATATACTATCAACATAGAGTGAAGAAAATAACCCATTATATTCCATCAACACAGAGTGAAGAAGAAAAAGTTTTTGAAAGCACCTAAGCCCTCACCTGCAATGACCAACTCTGCCAAACACCTACACCCCCACCCCCAACACTACAAAACCCATTTAACCCGTTATTTTATGGCATCAGTGTGTGATTTTAGGAAACATCAAGACACAAAATGATGGATGAATAGACTGACTATTGTTTACCGACTTGCATGCCTAAAGAGCGTGCGTGAAGGAAAACATCCTTCCATTTCAGTTCTAACTAAAACATGATGCAGAGGGATAGAGAGAGGTGAAAGAGCACAATTTCATTAAGTGTGAGTAAAAACAAAACACGCCATCCTTATTATAGAATGTCAAGACCAAGAGACACTTACGTTTTCTTTCTGGTCTATACTCTTTTAGAAGGTAGTATGAAATTTCACATCAGGGCCAACGCATCGGCTCACATTGTCAATTTTTCCATTTCCATGTCTTCACTGGAACAAGTTCTCCCTCATCTTCAATTTCTTCTTCTTCTGAATCCCTCTCCTCTTTTTTCGTCTTGTTTCTGTTTCTTCTCTTTTCTCGTAGGGCACTCTGAATCCCAGTGTCCTTTCTCCCAACAACGATAATAGGTATCTTGACTTTTGTCTCTCTTTCTTAGACGATGCAGGTATTCTGGAGACAAATACCCATTTACCTTTGCAGATATAGCAAACTTCATCAGCACTTACACACTTTTGTATGACTCTCATCAAATCAACGACCAAAAGAGTAAGTTTTGTTGCCACTTTCGCCTGTGAATTATGCTTTCGTATGACTTTTAGCAAATATTTGACCAGCAGGTCGATCTGTGCTGACTCTTCCATCTTCTTGATCGTTTGAGAGTGGAATGAATACTCTGACTCTAAGACACACTCCCAATATACAGGGACCTGCTGCGTATGAAACCTAGTCAAATGTAATTTTGCAATAAGATGAAACGATTTCATTGAGAAAGTAAAAGGCAATGACGTGCCGTGTCGCCTCACACAAGAGCTGAAGTGTTAGCTCAAATCCGTGTCAGCGATTTCGAAGACGACATAACTGAGCTTTAATCAATGCTCTCCAATTATGCCACAAAACCACGAGTCCTGATTCACACCAAAAGAAATTTCGTTCGGTCCATAAAAAATAGTATCACATTTGAGAAACGCAAAAACGAACTTCCAGAAAACTGAGAACGACGGCTTACACCTACAACGTGAATTGTATGAGTTCAAGTAGTGCGTAAAACTTAGTCAAATTAAATTTTAATAGTCAAGACGAAACGATCTATTTTCGAAGAAGAAAGCAGACACCAGTAGTGAAGGGGGGCACTTTACGGACAATGGGAATTAGCATTAAAAACACCCCTGGGTCAGTTTACGGACAATGGAAATTTAACATGGCGAAAAATCGTGGGTCAGATTACGGACAAGGGGAATTAACATGGCGATAAATCGTGGGGCACTCTACGGACAAGGGGAATTTAACATGGGAATAAATCGTGGGTCAATATACGTACAAGGGGAATTTAACATTACGGAAACCCCTGGGGGATATAGCCTCAAGAGAATTTAACATATGGAAATTGAACATGGTGGGTCTGTATAGCGTCAAGGGGAATTGAACATGGTGGGATTGTCTAGGGACAATGATGGTAGATGGTCAAACACAACAGAGAAAGAAACATACATACACTAGTACAAGCGTGGGATTTATATATAAAGCATTACCAAGACCTGAAATCTTGCTGGGGTGTTCAAAAATTTGCATAATTGTAATGATGCTATAAATAGCTATAATCAAGGAAATGCTCAACGACAAAATGGATGTGACTAAAAGTAACGTTAAAATGACGAAATTGTCCCAGAATTTAAAGGAAAATAAACATATCCCCGAAAATTAAGTTACAATGGTTTAGACTAAAATGGATAAAATTAGTAACTACTTACAAAATCAACTTCTGTGACGATCGTGGATAAATACCTATGTATCTATAATCAGCTGAAATTCCTATGAAATCCCACTATCTATTTATAGCTCCAACTTGTGGGTTTTTCCTTTGGAAAATCCCACTATCTTTTTATAGCCTCAGCTTCAGTGACGTTCCTGTTTATGAATTCTATTATATATGTATAGCTACAAAATGTGGAAATCCCCAAGTCGATATTTATAGTCTCAAAATTTCCAGCGTCAGTGACGTCACTGTACTGAACACTAGGGGATAAATGGCAACAGTGTTGCAAGTGGCTGACCTGAATACGCGCTACTGTAGGTAGGAAGGTAGAGTGTATCTGATAGGGATAAAGTGAGTTTTATACGGACAAACAGAGACCAATAGACACACACACAAACACACACACACACACACACAACGTACGCGCGCAGACACACACACACACATACACACAAACACACACACACACACACAACGTACGCGCGCAGACATACTCACACACACACACACACACACACACACACAGAGAAACACACAACGTACGCGCGCAGACATACTCACACACACACATAAACACACACACACTATAAAATAGATAAAATTAGTAACTACTTACAAAATCAACTTCTGTGACGATCGTGGATAAATACCTATGTATCTATAATCAGCTGAAATTCCTATGAAATCCCACTATCTATTTATAGCTCCAACTTGTGGGTTTTTCCTTTGGAAAATCCCACTTGTTTCTGTTTCTTCTCTTTTCTCGTAGGGCACTCTGAATTCCAGTGTCCTTTCTCCTGACAACGATATTAGGTATCTTGACTTTTGTCTCTCTTTCTTAGACGAAGCAGGTATTTTGGAGACAAATACCCATTTACCTTTGCAGATATAGCAAACTTCATTAGCACACACTTTCGTATGACTCTCATCAAATCAACGACCAAAAGAGTAAGTTTTGTTGCCACTTTCGCCTGTGAATTATGCTTTCGTATGACTTTTAGCAACTATTTGACCAGCAGGTCGATCTGTGCTGACTCTTCCATCTTCTTGATCGTTTGAGAGTGGGATGAATACTCTGACGCTAAGACACTCTCCTTATATACAGGGACCTGCTGCGTATGAAACCTAGTCAAATGTAATTTTGCAATAAGATGAAACGATTTCATTGAGGAAGTAAAAGGCAATGATGTACCGTATCGCCTCACACAAAACCTGAAGTGTTAGCTCAGATCCGTGTCAGCGATTTCGAAGACGACATAACTGAGCTTTCATCAATGCTCTCCATTTATGCAACAAAACCACGAGTCCTGATTCACGCCAAAAGAAATTTCGTTCGGTCCATAAAAAATAGTATCACATCTGAGAAACGCAAAAACGAACTTCCAGAAAACTGAGAACGACGGCTTTCACCTACAATGTGAAATGTATGAGTTCAAGTAGTGCGTAAAACTTAGTCAAATTAAATTTTTATAGTCAAGACGAAACGATCTCTTTTCGAAGAAGAAAGCAGACACCAAGCGACAATGGCGATCTGTGTCACACAACACTTTTCAAAATGTATATGATCAGAGGTTTGTTCTAGCGATCTGCACGGTTAAATTAAATGTTGATGTATTTTGTAATAAGACGGACACAATTTCCATGGGATCGCCCATGGAACAATTGTTCGTGCATTAGTTTAATTTTTTAAAATATTTTTTTAATATAAATCGCCTATAGGATAGACCCAGTAAAGCATGGCCATTCTCGTCACTGTCTGAATAGCTACTCAAGTCAATTCGAAGTGAACGCGGTAAGAAAATAAGTATAGCCAATGAAATGGCTTACAACGGGTGATGCATTGTTTTGTTCTAGGACTGTGGCATAATAATCCCTATGTTCTTGCGTTGTTACCATTACAGTGCAGACAGACTGAAATGTGAACTTACAAGCCCTCTTTGTGTGTGTTGTACCATTTCTTCTTACCACATCAAAATACTGAGCGTCACAGTATTGGTTCGCGTTTTCAAGCTGACCATTTTTTTATATCTCACTTAAACATTTTAACATAAACACTCACACTCACATCGGTAGAGTCAGAACAGACGTGTTACAGTACTGAGGGGCATGTTATCTTTTTTGTTTGTTTGTTTGTTTGTTTTTTTTAAAACTAATAAATTTGGGGTTTGTATGAAGTAAAGAACTCAAGGATGATGACCCAATCTGTCTGTCTATTGATGCGTGTATTTACTTAAGAAGAAATATGACCTCTAAAACACAAAGAGATACGGCAAGCATGATTAGAATGAACACAACGATGTTTTCCTTCACGCCCGTGTAATTTAGAGCTTCAATCCTCTTTGAAGACAAACTTGGTCTCCTTTTGTAGGGCTTGAAATAATAAAAAAACCTGAAAAAATCTTAAGCACTTTGCTATAGATAATTTCATCAACAGACTAACAACATAAATACCGTTACAACACTAGAAAGCCTTAAATCTTCTATCAAAAAGAAATGCATGAAAAAATTAAAGATTAACGATAACTAACCAATGAAACCGAATTTAACAAAGGCAATGACATGTGAAGAAATGGCTGTCACTTTGGAAAGGTAGGCGAATGTACTCTGTCATGCACCATCAACTTGAAAAAAAATTATAAACAGAGAGAAACCTGAATTCAAAATTCAGTTGTTTTTTTTTTTCAAAATTATTTCGTTTCTTTTTTCTTTTTTTTTTTTTTTTTTTTTTGGAACAAATCTAAGCACTAATATAGAGTGGAAAAGGGAAAATGCACATACAAGCTTTGATATTTCTGAAAAAATGAGGGGATATTCCTAACGTTCATAACCACCTATGGACTTGGACTTTTCTGTGACTTATCCACAAAACAAGATGTACATATTTCTGGTCCAGCTGCAAGTGTGTGCGTGTTTTTGAAAATGGTAAAAATTGGATATACAATTTTCTCGTGACACATAAAGTGCAGAGTCTGTGCAAGTGTCAAAAGCCAAAGTCATATAAGTTTTGTATTTTGTACGGCTTGTAAAGATTTCCACTTTAGAAAATGTGAAGTATCACAAGTTATTATCACAAACAGAAGTGGAACATAGGGGCTTGCAAGAAAGAAAAAAACCCAGACAGTTGGTGTCATCAAGAGTGCTAGAGACGGTACCCGAACTTGCTTGCTTGCTTACTTGAATTAAAGTGATTTTCGCTCGAATGGAGCATATATCACTGGTTTAATAACGCACCGCGTGATTTTTAATTACTCCTGGGGAAGGAAAGAGAGTCTCATCCCCCAGGCTTTTATGTACTCACAGACTACTTTTAAATTTAGCCACTCAGGTGTAGGACTAACTAGTCCTTAACAACCTGACTGAAAGGCTTTAAACATGAGTGGGAATAGTCTCACCACACACTCATTTTTCTGTCCGAGCGTGGTAAAGGAGGAAAAAGGTGCTCAAAAAGACAGCCATGGGTGTTAAGTACTCAACAAAACGCTAGCCCGTACTTATTTCAAATCAAGTCGTGTCACCAAAAAAAAACGACGTGTACGACATCAAAGGCATTGTCAAACGCAGAAACCGTAAAGTGGGCAAACGACGTGTCAAAGAAGTCAAAGTACGTTGGAAAGGATATCCACCCAGTTTTGATTCTTGCATCGACGCTTCGCACTATAAAAAGAAGTGACCATCATGCCCTTTCACACAGATTCAGCTACTGCGATCACTCCGTCACCCAATTCTTCTCTGCAAGATTTACAAACACAACCCTTGTGGGTGTGGTATGGAAAACGTGTGCCTAAAACGCAAATCGTCTTTTTCTGCCAAACCTTCGTGGTGTATTGTGTCATCGGTGCATCCATTGCCAATCTGAGTTTGCAACAAGGAGACAAACACGTGTGAACCATTGTATTGAGCAGTTACATCGGTTACCTGCTTCCTAATCCCTCCCTGAAATTCTCCTCGAACGGGAACCTCGGGAACCTAGTGTCCAGTGCCAGTGCCAGTCACCAGTCGAACAACAACAACCACAACAACAACAACAACCCCATTTTGGGCGGAGACACTCCTCTAACTTCCAGTATCGCCTCGGAGAGCCACAAAACTCTGGAATTATGAGCAATAACAACCAATTTTACTTAACCTTACCCAGTGACAGTTCCATGGAGGTGTTTCCCAACAACACGTTGTGCTGTTACACGGTCAAATTACCTCAGGCCATCCAGTTAGATCACGAAGCCCATTGGGAAGTGGCTTTAGTGGAAATCATTCACCCAACACAAATCAAAAACATCACCGAAAAGCAAAACACTTTCGAGGTGGAAATCCTGAATGCCCAATTGGAGGAAGAAATCAACAAAATCGGGTTTTTAGGGGACACAAGACCAGCCAGCAATCCAGCCTTCATTATCTACACCTTGAAAATTCCTTCAGGTTATTATTTTAGTGGTGAACATTTGGTGGACACTATTGCGGACAGGTTCAACTTAGCCTTTGGCAAAGCACTGAACAGAGCCAAAAAAAGTGTGAAGATTGAGTACCATAAAGTGGCTCATCGTCTCGTGATCAAATTTCAAGATACGGACACATTGTCCCTCAGGTTCAATGGTAGTTTGTTTGAAATTTTGGGTGGACATGCAGAAATGGTCGCAAACAATATGAGCCCCAAGATCAAAAGTAACATGGATTTTTACAGAGCTTTTGGAAACCCGGTAGAACTGAACCAAGGACTTAATTTGATCTTTGTGTATTCCGATGTGGTGGAGTACAACGTGGTGGGACACACCTCTGTTCCGTTACTGCGTGTCATTCCTTTCAAAGTGGATAGTACCACAAACAATGACCAGGAAGGTGCAAACACCTATCACGTACACCGTGAATTTGTACATCCTCACTATATGCCCGTCAGTAAGTCGTATTTAGACACTGTCAACATTGCTATAAAAGGAGATCTGGGACAAAATATTCCATTCTCCAAAGGGAAAGTTACAGTGAAACTCCATTTTCGAAAACGGTTCTCTAACGAATTGTAAGTCAAGACAGCGAGGAGGGACATTTTCACCCTATAAAATCCGGCCAGATGCGTGTGGAATTTCAGTTTGCAGAAAATCTACGCGCAGATAATACGGTGAACGTCATCCTGTATGCTGAATTGGACAATACGATATAAACCAACAGTTTGAGAGAAGTCATTCTAGACTATTAGAAGTCATGGAAGACTTTTATCAATGTTTGTATAGTAGGGATTCTTTGGACATGGAATGTGAAGATCCTGAGGAAGGAGAACCCCAAGACAAAGACGAAGAAGTCATCATGATGAAGTCTAGATGGCCAGAACAAGAATCACGTTTAGTTTCCTGTTATGCTATAGTCTTGACAGAAAAAACATAAGGAATTGATCAAGAAAGATTGCTATGGATGTCATAACGATCATCCCAGTGAAATTCAACACGATAAATGCCTGATGCTGAGTCAAGAAGAAAAAATTGGACGAATATCTGGACGAAGCTTGGAGTCTCATCTCGGAAGCAGACGTGTTACAACAGTGGTATAAAGGCTTGCGTGAACATTATTGTCCTCCATTAACAACTCAAGAGATCCATCGCATCGAAGCTCTGTTGGATCAGAGTTGGGAGACAAGGCGAAGAAACGGTTACTTGTCAGACATTTTCAAGCAAAAAAGTCAGGATCGAATTGATCACTTATCATTACCTGTGAAGAAGAAAAAAAAACAAAAAATGGATACCTGAGAACTTTATTACCTTTTGAACCACAGTTTGTACACTGCTTCTTGGAATCCTGTCGTCTGTGCTAAAGATGAACTCCCTCATCGCAAACCTAAAGACCATCAAGCTTACGTGATCAACACGGACGACAGTCATCTCCCAGGAACCCACTGGGTAGCCGTCTACTTTCTTCAAGAAGGATGTGTGGAATATTTTGATTCCTATGGACTGCCCCCTTTGGAAGACGATATCATTGACTTTATGGGAAGAAATGCTCAGACCACACGATTCAATAATGTGAAATAACAAGGCACATATTCCTTGGTGTGTGGACAATATTGTGTGTATTTTCTGCATCATCGCAGCCAGGGTTATTCCTTAGAACATTTAGTGACTCATTTTGATCCTCGTTCTTCTTCGAGAAACGATGTGAAAGTAGATCGATGGTTTTGTGACCATTATGCTTATCTTTTGTCTCAAGCTAGGAAACGTAGTATCCATCAATGGCCTAATGATTTCCAACAGTGGAAATCACAATTTCATTCACAACGTTGTCAGCCCTGTTTAAAGTAGAGTGTGAATTGAAAAAAATGTTTGGCATTTGAAAAAAATGTTTGATGTTATAGTGTTGGATTATTGTTAAAAAAAATGTTAGAGTTGTTTGTTAGTATGAATAAAAAAATGTTGTGTTTTGAAGAAAAAAATGCCTTTGTGGTTTGTTTGGCTATAGGAATGTTGATTCATGCTCTTTGACTTCTCTCTATCCCTCCCATAACACTATTTGAACGTTCCGGCTAGAAAACCGTGTAGTAATGTTTTCCTTCACGTCCGCGCTTTGACTTTAAGAATCGGGGGAAGTTTCCAGTCTGCCCATCCATTGTTAACTCATCCTCCTACGAAGATGTGCTCCAAACTAGCTAAGCTCAACGAAGCCTACGTGAATTTGCATAGGGTCAGACACAGTCTGATACCGAAGCCAGAAGAGATAGAAAATGTGAGAATGCTAAAAGTCACTGAAGACCTGAAGGAAGAGCTCTTCAAGGAGGAATTCAAGAAGGAGAAAGAAGAATGGATGGAGAAGTACCGACTTCATAAACAGCAGAGAGAGCAGCAACAGCAGCAGCATGAACCTGACAGAGGCTTTGTCAACAGTTGTATCGACACCAAAGAGTTCTTCTTCTCTTTTCCGAAGAAGCATACCTTATCCTGTGAGAAAGCCTGTCGTCAGAGTAGGTCGCCATCTTATAACCTAAGCGACCGCCATAGCTTCAAGTTCCAAAAAAAAAAAAAATTCAGGGCTACCCCATACTCTCGAAAAGAAATAACATTCCATTGCCTATGATATGTTAGTCAGTTAGAAGAAAAAATACAGAAGAGTCTATCAGCACATGATTTCTTTATCTTGGTTAGAAAGTGTGACTCTAAGTCCTTCGTTTCCGTCGCTTACCAAAATTTTAAAAATAGTAATGTTCTGTAAAAAAGTGAGTGAGTGTTTCTTTTAGGTTTGTGCGGGGTTTTTTTGTTGGTGATAATATGGATAATGTAAGTTCGGGTACAACGAAATTAAAAGAATTAGGCCCAGAACTCGGTGTGGAGGGAAGAAATATACGCAACAGTAGCGGGAGCAAGAAATGCAGACCTAGCTAGTTAGCACTCCACCCACCTCGAGAACACAAATAACATCTAGTCAACATCTGACTATACCTAACAAACAACATGCCCCGGAAAGAGTGGTGGCAAAAACAAAGGGCCAATTATGTTAGACAAACGGTAAGGCAAACTCAAATGTAATTATCGGAGGCACTACGTTCTTTTCTGGGGCCCCGAGTGGCCAAGTGGTCTAAAGCGCTCTCCGTTACGGATCACTGTCATCTCACCTTTGTCTGAGTGGGTTTGAGTCTCGGATTCGGCTAACGTGGGTATGTGAGAAAGCTTGCCAGTAGCTTCTCGTGGGTCGGTGGTTCTTTCCGGGGTTTTCCCGGGTTCTTCCTCCACCATTAATACTGGCCGCCATGTATATCGCGTGCTGAAAAATGGCGTTAAACCCTACAACAACAACAACAACTTTCTTTTCTCACTCCGATACTACAGGCAATCTCAGCTGAAAGAACAACCACAGCAACAATAACAGCGACAGACACCATAACAGCGGATTTGAAACTATCTACCTCAACTAAAGAATTAGTATCAGAACCGGAAGAGGAAATTGAGGCGGTTGAGGAGGAGGAGGGGGACGCTGACCCCGGTTGAGAAGTACACCGAAATGGGACTAGATCAAGCAGGGTAGTTTATTAGAGCCATACAATACGTTGCCTACAAATCTCTAGACACATTTAAACCAAGACCTTCTCAATGGGGATTAGGGTCAGAGTTCTTCCCCAATTCTACAGACAAACCTACACTGGATACCCCCTCAGTCAACTGGTAGAAGCCGCTGCTTACATTGCCGCCCATCATGGCTACGCATTTCCTGATATCAAGACTCATGAGACTAGGAGTGCGGGAAAGAACGTGAAAGCAAAAGAGAGACGTGTTACCTTCTAACAGAAAAAAAACAGCCTTTTTTAGGGCTCCAAAAGATTGCTTTTTATTAACTAGGGAACCATATTTGGCTTGGTATCCCTCCTTCACTAAACTATTCTCGAAACAAACTTGACCCATTGGAACACCGCAACAAACTTAACTTTTTAAACCTAACAGTGACCAAACTGGTATATGTCTCTTAGACATAATGATTTAAATAAGATCAGTATGGCTATTTTTATGTACACTAAGTACTAATATTAGATAGATATGTTAGGAAGTAGGAAATTTAACAGACTCGTTAGATTTGAACTAATTGCACAAGTGGTTAACACATTATTGGTACTTTTTACTGTCCATTAGCAAAAACGGGACTTGATTTGAAATAAGTACGGGCTAGCGTTTTGTTGAGTACTTAACACCCATGGCTGTCTTTTTGAGCACCTTTTTCCTCCTTTACCACGCTCGGACAGAAAAATGAGTGTGTGGTGAGACTATTCCCACTCATGTTTAAAGCCTTTCAGTCAGGTTGTTAAGGACTAGTTAGTCCTACACCTGAGTGGCTAAATTTAAAAGTAGTCTGTGAGTACATAAAAGCCTGGGGGATGAGACTCTCTTTCCTTCCCCAGGAGTAATTAAAAATCACGCGGTGCGTTATTAAACCAGTGATATATGCTCCATTCGAGCGAAAATCACTTTAATTCAAGTAAGCAAGCAAGCAAGTTCGGGTACCGTCTCTAGCACTCTTGATGACACCAACTGTCTGGGTTTTTTTCTTTCTTGCAAGCCCCTATGTTCCACTTCTGTTTGTGATAATAACTTGTGATACTTCACATTTTCTAAAGTGGAAATCTTTACAAGCCGTACAAAATACAAAACTTATATGACTTTGGCTTTTGACACTTGCACAGACTCTGCACTTTATGTGTCACGAGAAAATTGTATATCCAATTTTTACCATTTTCAAAAACACGCACACACTTGCAGCTGGACCAGAAATATGTACATCTTGTTTTGTGGATAAGTCACAGAAAAGTCCAAGTCCATAGGTGGTTATGAACGTTAGGAATATCCCCTCCTTTTTTCAGAAATATCAAAGCTTGTATGTGCATTTTCCCTTTTCCACTCTATATTAGTGCTTAGATTTGTTCCAAAAAAAAAAAAAAAAAAAAAGAAAAAAGAAACGAAATAATTTTGAAAAAAAAAAACAACTGAATTTTGAATTCAGGTTTCTCTCTGTTTATAATTTTTTTTCAAGTTGATGGTGCATGACAGAGTACATTCGCCTACCTTTCCAAAGTGACAGCCATTTCTTCACATGTCATTGCCTTTGTTAAATTCGGTTTCATTGGTTAGTTATCGTTAATCTTTAATTTTTTCATGCATTTCTTTTTGATAGAAGATTTAAGGCTTTCTAGTGTTGTAACGGTATTTATGTTGTTAGTCTGTTGATGAAATTATCTATAGCAAAGTGCTTAAGATTTTTTCAGGTTTTTTTATTATTTCAAGCCCTACAAAAGGAGACCAAGTTTGTCTTCAAAGAGGATTGAAGCTCTAAATTACACGGGCGTGAAGGAAAACATCGTTGTGTTCATTCTAATCATGCTTGCCGTATCTCTTTGTGTTTTAGAGGTCATATTTCTTCTTAAGTAAATACACGCATCAATAGACAGACAGATTGGGTCATCATCCTTGAGTTCTTTACTTCATACAAACCCCAAATTTATTAGTTTTAAAAAAAACAAACAAACAAACAAACAAAAAAGATAACATGCCCCTCAGTACTGTAACACGTCTGTTCTGACTCTACCGATGTGAGTGTGAGTGTTTATGTTAAAATGTTTAAGTGAGATATAAAAAAATGGTCAGCTTGAAAACGCGAACCAATACTGTGACGCTCAGTATTTTGATGTGGTAAGAAGAAATGGTACAACACACACAAAGAGGGCTTGTAAGTTCACATTTCAGTCTGTCTGCACTGTAATGGTAACAACGCAAGAACATAGGGATTATTATGCCACAGTCCTAGAACAAAACAATGCATCACCCGTTGTAAGCCATTTCATTGGCTATACTTATTTTCTTACCGCGTTCACTTCGAATTGACTTGAGTAGCTATTCAGACAGTGACGAGAATGGCCATGCTTTACTGGGTCTATCCTATAGGCGATTTATATTAAAAAAATATTTTAAAAAATTAAACTAATGCACGAACAATTGTTCCATGGGCGATCCCATGGAAATTGTGTCCGTCTTATTACAAAATACATCAACATTTAATTTAACCGTGCAGATCGCTAGAACAAACCTCTGATCATATACATTTTGAAAAGTGTTGTGTGACACAGATCGCCATTGTCGCTTGGTGTCTGCTTTCTTCTTCGAAAAGAGATCGTTTCGTCTTGACTATAAAAATTTAATTTGACTAAGTTTTACGCACTACTTGAACTCATACATTTCACATTGTAGGTGAAAGCCGTCGTTCTCAGTTTTCTGGAAGTTCGTTTTTGCGTTTCTCAGATGTGATACTATTTTTTATGGACCGAACGAAATTTCTTTTGGCGTGAATCAGGACTCGTGGTTTTGTTGCATAAATGGAGAGCATTGATGAAAGCTCAGTTATGTCGTCTTCGAAATCGCTGACACGGATCTGAGCTAACACTTCAGGTTTTGTGTGAGGCGATACGGTACATCATTGCCTTTTACTTCCTCAATGAAATCGTTTCATCTTATTGCAAAATTACATTTGACTAGGTTTCATACGCAGCAGGTCCCTGTATATAAGGAGAGTGTCTTAGCGTCAGAGTATTCATCCCACTCTCAAACGATCAAGAAGATGGAAGAGTCAGCACAGATCGACCTGCTGGTCAAATAGTTGCTAAAAGTCATACGAAAGCATAATTCACAGGCGAAAGTGGCAACAAAACTTACTCTTTTGGTCGTTGATTTGATGAGAGTCATACGAAAGTGTGTGCTAATGAAGTTTGCTATATCTGCAAAGGTAAATGGGTATTTGTCTCCAAAATACCTGCTTCGTCTAAGAAAGAGAGACAAAAGTCAAGATACCTAATATCGTTGTCAGGAGAAAGGACACTGGAATTCAGAGTGCCCTACGAGAAAAGAGAAGAAACAGAAACAAGTGGGATTTTCCAAAGGAAAAACCCACAAGTTGGAGCTATAAATAGATAGTGGGATTTCATAGGAATTTCAGCTGATTATAGATACATAGGTATTTATCCACGATCGTCACAGAAGTTGATTTTGTAAGTAGTTACTAATTTTATCTATTTTATAGTGTGTGTGTGTTTATGTGTGTGTGTGAGTATGTCTGCGCGCGTACGTTGTGTGTTTCTCTGTGTGTGTGTGTGTGTGTGTGTGTGTGTGAGTATGTCTGCGCGCGTACGTTGTGTGTGTGTGTGTGTGTTTGTGTGTATGTGTGTGTGTGTGTCTGCGCGCGTACGTTGTGTGTGTGTGTGTGTGTGTCTATTGGTCTCTGTTTGTCCGTATAAAACTCACTTTATCCCTATCAGATACACTCTACCTTCCTACCTACAGTAGCGCGTATTCAGGTCAGCCACTTGCAACACTGTTGCCATTTATCCCCTAGTGTTCAGTACAGTGACGTCACTGACGCTGGAAATTTTGAGACTATAAATATCGACTTGGGGATTTCCACATTTTGTAGCTATACATATATAATAGAATTCATAAACAGGAACGTCACTGAAGCTGAGGCTATAAAAAGATAGTGGGATTTTCCAAAGGAAAAACCCACAAGTTGGAGCTATAAATAGATAGTGGGATTTCATAGGAATTTCAGCTGATTATAGATACATAGGTATTTATCCACGATCGTCACAGAAGTTGATTTTGTAAGTAGTTACTAATTTTATCCATTTTAGTCTAAACCATTGTAACTTAATTTTCGGGGATATGTTTATTTTCCTTTAAATTCTGGGACAATTTCGTCATTTTAACGTTACTTTTAGTCACATCCATTTTGTCGTTGAGCATTTCCTTGATTATAGCTATTTATAGCATCATTACAATTATGCAAATTTTTGAACACCCCAGCAAGATTTCAGGTCTTGGTAATGCTTTATATATAAATCCCACGCTTGTACTAGTGTATGTATATTTCTTTCTCTGTTGTGTTTGACCCTCTACCATCATTGTCCCTAGACAATCCCACCATGTTCAATTCCCCTTGACGCTATACAGACCCACCATGTTCAATTTCCATATGTTAAATTCTCTTGAGGCTATATCCCCCAGGGGTTTCCGTAATGTTAAATTCCCCTTGTACGTATATTGACCCACGATTTATTCCCATGTTAAATTCCCCTTGTCCGTAGAGTGCCCCACGATTTATCGCCATGTTAATTCCCCTTGTCCGTAATCTGACCCACGATTTTTCGCCATGTTAAATTTCCATTGTCCGTAAACTGACCCAGGGGTGTTTTTAATGCTAATTCCCATTGTCCGTAAAGTGCCCCCCTTCACTACTGACACCAAGCGACAATGGCGATCCGTGTCACACAACACTTTTCAAAATGTATATTATTAGAGGTTTGTTCTAGCGATCTGCACGGTTAAATTAAATGGTTTACGTCAATGGTTTCTATTTGTAATTAAATTTTTGTACAAACGATATGTATGTAAGAGAAAGCTAACACACACACACACACACGTGTTACTGCATTGGGTGAAAATAAAACGGACAGTACTTTAGTCTGGAGTGTTTTGAGAAATGGGCAGACTTAACATTACATTGGAGAGAGAAGGAAAGAATGGTAAAGAAAAAAACGTAGGACACCATTTTTGGTTTGTTATTTTTTGCGGTATTATAGGACAAAGATAACTAAGACAACCTCACATTCTATGTGAGAAATGTTCATTGTTTTCATTCATTCATCAATTTTATAAAAAAAAGGTATTGTGATATCTATTGTCAACTGACTGCTTAACATTTTGCTGTATATCTCAAATTTAAGAGATGTCATGTGTTTCGTAGCACACACGACTAACAATGTTGAAGAGTTTTCACAAATCTAAGGGCGGGGTAAAAAGCAGCACCAAAACGCGCCTTGTTCTAGGAGTCACGGTACTAATTCAGTCCCCATAGTAAACCTATGCAAACCCAATGATCTTCAAAGTTCAATAACTTACAGTTTTTGAGTACTCGTGATCAAATCTATATTTATCAGTATAGATGAAACCTGGATGTCAGCTTCAGTGTAGAGGAAAGGATACGAGGTGGGTGGAGTGCTAACTGGCTGGGTCTGCATTTCTTGCTGCCGCTGCTGTTGCGTATATTTCTTCCCTCCACGCCGAGTTCTGGGCCTAATTCTTTTAATTTCGTTGTACCCAAACTTACATTATCCATATTATCACAAAAAAAAACAACGCACAGACCTAAAAGAAACACTCACTCACTTTTTACTGACCATCACTATTTTAAAAATTTTGATAAGCGACGGAAACGAAGGGCTTAGAGTCACACTTTCTAACCAAGATAAAGAAATCATGTGCTTATAGACTCACTTCTGTTGTTTTTTTTTTCTAACTGACTAACATATCATAGGCAATGGAATGTTATTTCTTTTTGAGAGTATGGGGTAGCCCTGAAAATGGCTGGGTTTTTTTTTTGTTTTGTTTTGTTTTTTTGTGTGAACTTGAAGCTATGGCAATCTTTTAGGTTCTAAGATGGCGGCCTCCTCTGACGACAGCCTTTCTCATCATTACAATTACGCAAATTTTTGAACACCCCAGCAAAATGTCAGGTCTTGGTAATGCTTTATATATAATTCTCAGGCTTGTACTATTGTATGTCTGTCTCTGTTTCTGTTGTGTTTGGCCCTCTACTATCATTGTCCCTCTATAGTCCCACCCATGTTAAAATTCCCCATGTTAAATTCACTTTGTCGCTAGACAGGCCCAAAATATATCCCCATGTTAAATTCCCCTTGAAGCTAGAGTTGCCCAAGATTTTTTCCCATGTTAAATTCCCTTTGAGGCTAGAGTGCCGGGCTTGTTTTCCCCATGTTATATTTCCATTGAGGCTAGAGTGCCGGGACCCTATTTTAACGTTAAACTCCCATTGAGGCTAGGCTCCCCCACTACACTACTGACATTACATTGAACATGTCGCTGCAGAAGCAGAACAAGCAGCAGAGAGACATTACATGATGATCTTGTACACGAACACAAAGGAGACTACGCAACAGGTCAAAACGTACCTATGAAGAGTGTAGCTCGGGGCATCCTCTCCGACGAAAGGGAGAAATGGTACGATGAAAGTAACACTTTCGAAAGGTACTGAAAAGAACACTGGATACCAGAAGCCGAAGAGGACATTGACATCAGTCTAGAGAACATAACACTTACCGACGTCAGAGAAGCCATCAAGACCCTCAGAAACGTGAAAGGTGCTGGTAAAAACAGAGTCTGCTCAGAAATGCTGAAGTCAGAAGATACAGAAACCCTAAAGTTCTTCAGAGAAATATTCCATCTGATATGGGAGAGCAGAGGAATCTCCGCCAAGTGAAAACCTGGAGTCATTGTAAAGTTACCAAAAAGGGGATCACTAGCACAGCTGATGAACTTCTCAGACAGGATCATGATGGTTTCATGGATGTAAAATCTTGCATTGACCAAATTTTCACACTCCAACAGATACTAGAGAAGACAAGTGAGATGAACAGCACATTGTAAATGACCTTCATGCACTTGGAAAATGCTTTTGGCAACCGTCACAGCGACTTTCTCTGGAAAATACTTCGGTTCCGTTGTATCCCAATGAAAAATAATAAATAACATCAAAGTTCCGCACAAAGACTCCCCATGTAACGAAATATGCGACAGCCGTGCCACAGAATCATTCAGTCTCGACACATGCGTGAAACAATGTTGCATCCTCGCACCTTTCATCTCAACCCTTGCCATCGATTGGTTGACAAAAGAGGAAACTGTTAGTTTATCTTATAGTTGTAATAATAGTTTGTCTATAAACGCCTCTACTATTGCTTGTATGTGATAGTATGTTTGTGGAGGTATGGTATGTCTATCAACACTCCAACCCTTAGGTAATATCATATTATTATGCATGCAAGTATGGCGTGTCTGTAAACACTCCTGCCCTATTTCATTGGATGGTAGATGTGAGTTTTGGATGATTTATCCCCCATATATACTTACGTTCTGTAGTAGTAATCCAAATGATAATGCATTACATTCGTTGCTTTTTTTCTTTCTTCCTTTTAGGTGTAAATCAAGATGAATTTGATACAAGCTTATTTAAAACTTTTAACTAATATAAACGTTTTAAAAGTTTTGACCATCATTGTCTTCTTAATAAGGCATGCAAGTGGTAACATTCACGTCATGTACATAAAGGACGTGGATATAAGACAGTTTTTAATAACTCATAAGTCAATCTTACCAATTTATTTATGTTTTCGTTAAATATTACTATTCACGTAGTATATTGCATATGCTCTTAATAATTGTAGCAATTCCAAGATAAACGATGCGTATAAAATGTTTAAATTATACAACTTACAGGTAATATTTCAAGATAAAATTTCACAACTAATTTTAAAATTCATGTAAAACTAATGATAGAAGAAAAAGCGAACTACCTTTTGTTTTAATTTATAGATCTAGAAATTGAATGTTTTCCAATAAGTACATTACATGATACCATAAATAAATACATAATTCCGAGTAACAGATTTAGTTGAAGTTTTATTGTCAGTATGTTTTTCACTGCACTTTTAAAAAAAAATCTCCTGTTCAACTTTCTTGCTCATCAATGCACACACGAAACTAACCCGTTGGCTCTGGCATATAGCGTGGCATGATCAAGATTGCAATTTCTCGAGAACAACTCTGATTCCAAAATGTGTCGTTGTTACAAGTTGTGACGCATCAACAACACGCTGTGCTCACGACAAGCAGAGAAGCACCGTTGCAGTTACTGAATTCGACTTTATGTGAACCACCATTCTAAGTATTAACGACTTTTATATAAACGGTTTTAACTTTATACTTAAATGTTTTAAGGAAAAGAAGAAGAATTTTACTTATGATGCTTCCATTTGTTTGATTTTGTCTGTCAGTGGCAATTTTTTACGGGGTCTCCTATTTTCGCATAGTTTTTTTTGTCAACTAGTCATGTACAATATTGATTATGTTTAACTTCCAGAGTAATATTACTCATTATTTAAATTTAGTTATGTTTTCCAAGCCTATTATTAATTTGCAAGTCACTCCTACGCTGTATTAACAGGATTTTCCGAATAATTTTGAACGTGCGCCGTCTATCGGTTGTACTGATAAAGTTGTCATATATATTCAAATGTTACCATCATGGATTTCAACTTATCTGCCATTAGTATTTTCAGTTTTAATCATTAGATCCTTTACTTTTGTGGAAATATTCAGCACGTGTGGACATTCCATCTTATCAGCAAGTTAAAATTTATATTTATTTTTAGTATGTGCATGCTACCATTCTTAAATACCACAATAATATATACCACCATGTCGGCCTATTCTACGCGTCGGGTAATTCTGCGCAACGATACGTCATTTCTATAAACATTTGATCACTTGCTATTTTGGGTCAAAAATCCATTTTGTATTTAGAAAGAAGAATGGTACATTAATTAAGAAAAGTGATATTCATAAACTGTACAAAAATATCCCAAATTTAGACTCGAAATGCACATAAAAATGTGATTTCTAAATGGCAAAGTGAAGACCCACTCCATGACCTTCTTGAACCTGTAACCCAGAAAATTTCAATTTACTATGCATCTTTTAGAATCATACAAATAAATACATTGTATAAAAGATGGAAATGTGTACCTTAAAACAAAGCTATTTTAATCCAAGATTCAAATTTTGCAAGAAGCTACCCAACGTGTCTACTTGCCATTACAACATAAATTCTCAACAAATTACCCGACGTATAGTCTGTTTCCAAATTCTGTAGTAATTTTTCCCCATCAACAAGACGTTGTAAACACATTAGATCCTATTCATTGTTATTTCTCTTCCATGTAATAAAATATTTTTCATAAAATGTTGAACTTTACTAACTTTTTTACAAGATCGGTTTAGTTTGCTTAACATCTCTTGCCATTTATTGGCATTTTTACGTTGAATTTTGTAAAACTAGCTATAAAGCTGACCTGATTACTCGACTGAACTGCAGACAGAAATAGTCCAAAGTAATATATTTCATTTCTATAGCAAGATGGATAAACATTACATCTTTTCAAAGCTATGTACAGAATAGGCCGACATGTCGCAAATCAGAAAAAACAAGGGGGTGGTATCCCCTGTGTCCAAAATTAATATTATTTTGAACAGAATATTCTGGTGACAATTGCATCTTTTCAAATGGTAAGCATTGCTGTATTTTATTTTTGTCAATCGCTTGAATTTGGCATGCATTTTACTTCAATATTGGAAACGAAAACCTTCGGTGTGCAGAAATGCCAGACAGCAGTGTAGTTATTCCCCCATGATATAGTAATCTAGGTCAGCCACCATTATTGGTCTTTTATACATTTACATGAATGGTTTAACTGAGATTTTTTGTAGGAATAGATAGAGGGAAAGTCAGAGATACATTATAATATGTAACAATGCAACAACAGAACCGTTTTAATATGTATTGATAACAACGTTAAGTACCACAAGAATACACTGTTTCAGGCTGTGTTTGATTCTCTAAGGGTCCATGTCTTACATTATTGTAACACTACCCCCTCCCCAAACTCCAGCACTTTATTACACTTGTGATTAAAAAAAATATGCAACATCAAGGGTATTTAAAAATGCTATAAAGAAAAACACAGTAATTTTATTTCTTAAATTATCATTTCTAACATGCTTGTCCCCCTTCGACCAACAAGAAGATTTCCGTTTTTTTTTTTTCTTCTTCTAACATAATAGAGTAGATCAAGATTGAGTGGCACTATTTGGTATGAATTCTTACGCCCAGATAGTGCTGGACTAACAGCCACTCGCTAGTAATTAATAAATTTGTCTAGACTGACCTTTGTTTGCATTTGTTAATTAAAATCCATCTTCTTTGGATCCATAACATAAAATCCTTCAGAACACTCACTTTTTTTAATCCCTGTCAGAACAGAACACCTCAGACCTGAGTATCCATTAGTTATTGATGTTTTACCCATGTAATGGTTAATGGATATACAAACTGTATGCCCTGCATACCCATGTAATGGTTAATGAATATACAAACTGAATACCCTGCCTACCCATGTAATGGTTAATGGATATACAAACTGTATGCCCTGCATACCCATGTAATGGTTAACATGTATGCAAACTGAATGCCCTGCATACCCATGTAATGGTTAATGGATATACAAACTGTATGCCCTGCATACCCATGTAATGGTTAAAGTATATACAAACTGTATGCCTTGCATACCCATGTAATGGTTAATGGATATACACACTGTATGCCTTGCATACCCATGTAATGGTTAACATATATGCAAACTGAATGCCCTGCATACCCATGTAATGGTTAACATATATACAAACTGTATGCCTTGCATACCCATGTAATGGTTAATGGATATACAAACTGTATGCCCTGCATACCCATGTAATGGGTAACATATATGCAGACTGTATGCCCTGCATACCCATGTAATGGTTAACATATATGCAAACTGAATGCCCTGCATACCCATGTAATGTTTAATGGATATACAAACTGTATGCCTTGCATACCCATGTAATGGTTAATGGATATACAAACTGTATGCCCTGCATACCCATGTAATGGTTAACATATATGCAAACTGTATGCCCTGCATACCCATGTAATGGTTAACGTATATACAAACTGAATGCCATGCATACCCATGTAATGGTTAACATATATACAAACTGTATGCCCTGCATGCCCATGTAATGGTTAACATATATGCAAACTGAATGCCCTGCATACCCATGTAATGGTTAATGGATATACAAACTGTATGCCTTGCATACCCATGTAATGGTTAATGGATATACAAACTGAATGCCCTGCATACCCATGTAATGGTTAATGGATATACAAACTATATGCCCTGCATACCCATGTAATGGTTAATGGATATACAAACTGTATGCCCTGCATACCCATGTAATGGTTAACGTATATACAAACTGAATGCCATGCATACCCATGTAATGGTTAATGATTATACAAACTGTATGCCCTGCATACCCATGTAATGGTTAATGGATATACAAACTGAATACCTTGCATACCCGTGTAATGGTTAATGGATATACAAACTGTATGCCCTGCATACCCATGTAATGGTTAATGGATATACAGACTATGCCCTGCATACCCATGTAATGGTTAATGGATATACAAAATGAATGCCCTGCATACCTATGTAATGGTTAATGGATATACAAACTGAATGCCCTGCATACCCATGTAATGGTTAATGGATATACAAACTGTATGCCCTGCATACCCATGTAATGGTTAATGGATATACAAACTATATGCCCTGCATACCCATGTAATGGTTAATGGATATACAAACTGAATGCCCTTCATACCCATGTGCTGGTATTGGGTAATGGATACACAGTGATATTATTTTATGTTTGTGCTAGCTTTGACTACAGTAGATCACAGTGATAAAACCAAAGTAGGTTCTCATTCCAGATGTACTCTGCTGCTCTCATTTTTTAACAAGTTTGAATTGTCACATCAGCTTTTTACTAAAAGAAAACTAATAACCTTGTATATGACCCTATTTCAAAGAGAAATATATCATATATGTTTGCAAAGTACTTAAGTATCAAACAACAGGAAATTTGCTCTCTCTGCAAGATATTGATATTTTTATCTGCTTTTTAGGAGCTCCTGGAAAATATAAGAGTCACATGTGTTGCTCGTATACTATAACTTGTAAAGTCAGATTGATAATTTCTAATACATTTCCAAATAATGATGACTGCAAATGATTTATGTAGCATTTCCTAATGATTATATTTTAGTTTGGTGGACTGTTTTAGGAGTAACTATTATATATTTTAAATAAAGGAATGTTCTTTCTTTCAGAAGAGACGACTTAATGTTTGGATTTATGAAGAAGAGCCAAAATTGAGTCATGTGCTTCCGTTGGAGTTATCTTGCAGAGATTAGTCTTTTCCTTGAAGATGGAGAGGAATCAAATGTGACTCACTGCCATTGTACAAGGGCTTTTATTGAGTATGTCAGCTAATGCACAATGTCTTAAAAAAGAAAGGCATGAAGAAAATGATTCCTTCAATTTTCTTGAACAAAATTACTACAAGATGGAAAGATCTTAATCTGAAAGCCAGAGTTTTCACTTCCTAGGCTGGCCATTTCTTTCATCTTTTCTTCTTGGTATTTTTTAATCATGTAATTTACTTAATCCGATAGCCCAGAGTTTTCACTTCCTAGGCTGGCCATTTCTTTCATCTTTTCTTCTTGGTCTTTTTTAATCATGTAATTTACTTAACGAATTGTGTTGTCTTGGCTCAGTTGAAAACATGGATAAAGTGAGAAGTTTCTTTTATTATGTTTTGAATATTTCAAAGAGCATATGAATTTTAAATTTTTTTGGATACTGACAGTTTGAAATTGTGATACAGTACAACCTGTTTTGAAATACTGTTCCTTCTGACAAAAAATTATGGTCTCTCCAGACAGGTGGTCTCTCTTAACAGGTCATAACACGATAAAATCAATAAATGTTTACATTGAGAATATAGTCTCTCAAGACAGGTGGTCACACATAGCAGTGGTCTTTCAAGACAGGTTTTACTGTATTTCACTAAAATGGTTTTGATAGATTAAACTCTTTGCCACATTATGTCCCTACCACTCTTCATTAGGGAGAGAGACATTGGCTTTGTGCTGAGTTTCCATGTCTGTCTGTTACACTTGCCTGTAAGTAGATTAACCAGACCAAATTTTATATTTAGGTACCCCTGGTTTTGTCCCAAGACTAGATTTTAGTGATCTTATTTGTTTTCAATTTTTCATCTTTTTGCATTTGCACTATTTTAACAATATCCTTGTATGCACCTTTAAGGAAATATTACATGAGATAAATCAATACAATTTAGTAGACATTATTTGTATTAATATGTAGATGATCTAGTTCAAGTTTCAGACAGTTTTTCAAAATTTTTTAAAACATTATTTTACTTTGACAATTTTTGCAAAAATTTTTAAACACACTTAAATAAAATTACATAAGGCCAAAAAATGAAATTTTGTTTGCTTATTGGTATTAATATGTAGATGACACTGTTTTGTAGTTATTGGGAAGAACAGTAATTTTTCTGCTGTTATAATTGTGAACAGCTTGGTATGGTTGAAGTTTTTTATTTGCATATAATTTCTCGTCCGCCTAGGATGTGGGAGGTTACAGGTTCAAACCCCAGACAAGTCATACCAAAGACTTTTAAAAATGGTACTAGCAGCTGCCTCACTTTGGCACTCAGCATTAAGATGTTTCGTTGGTCTAGTGTCAGGATAATGTGACTGGGTGGGACATGATGCTATTGTTACATGTTTAGGCTCGAATAAACAGTAACACAGAAAGAGTGAAAACAACAGGCTTTTAAAAATTTAACAAATAATTTATTTTCCTGGAAAAGTTCTGTAAGAATGAAGAAAGGAGAAGAACTTACGGTTTCAAGAATCAAATCTAAGAATAATCCACAAATTAAATTGCAAAAGTCTTAGTAATAAATGCTTTAATAATTTCAAGTTTGAATCCTGATGGAAAAATCCAAGAGGGATGATGAGGACGTATGCTGTGGTCAGTACTGTGCTTATGAACAGTTCCTTGTAGAAATACAAATAATGGCACTCCGGTATTGGAAATCCAAATTAAATTTGTAAGCAGTGTCCTTCCAAAATTTCTTTGTGAGAACTCAAAAATATTTCCAGAGGAAAAAGAATTAATCCTTTTGAAATCCAACTGATCTGAAGAAAATTAGAACTAGAAATCTGGCTACAACAAAATAACTTGACATGAGTGTAAAAAGCCCAAAACTGAGAAATCTCTTTCAAAGCATCTCTATTAAAACTAACAAATGCCCGTAATGGAAAAACTGGAATTGCAAAATTGAAAAAAAAAAGGGGGGGGTCACATGATCATGTTTATGTCACATACACCATAAAATGACCCTGACAACATCCGATCATTTTACTCCAAGAAATAAAAAATAAAAAAATTGTTTACCATGTAGTCCAGTAATGACCTTGGAAACAAACAATCATTTTAAGATAAAATAGAACTTGTTTACGAAAGTAGCTACAAGTTCTGAAACAATGAACAATGTCAGAATTTAGATCAACACCTGGTGTTTACAAATTAACAGTCAAGGTCAAACAATTTTTTGAAAAAAAATATCATCTCCAGTGACTAAATTTACATTAGAATAGCATATAATAGAATAAAAGATTTAAAACTGACAAACAATTAAAATAAATATGAATTAAATCAGATATACATAACACTATATATCTGTGGCACTATAAACTGCCCCATTGCAGACATGGTAATGATATGCCTGAAAATTTTTTAAAGCTATGTTAAAAATCAAAATCACTCACACAGACATACACTCAATTTGAAGACAATTCATTCTCATACTTGGCATGAATCTATCAAGAGGTCACAAAGGCTACCACACAGTAACATTAGTTCTACAACCATACTATGTGGATGGCTTGCACATGGGTTAAGGAAGAAGGACAGTGATTTTGAGTTCAAAGTTCACGGTCAACACATAACATTATTTTAACATCAGAGACCTGATCCAAACTTTATGGATGAGGCCTGTTGATTTTAGGGTCAAAGGTCAAGGTGATTCTGAGTTAAATGTGTTTGTGAAAAAGTTATAATGTCTTAATTTTCATACAAATACAGTCACTATTTTAACAGAATAAGTGATTTAAGGCTTGGTATATACAAGCTAAATTTATCTTTTTATTGATGTAGCAATGCAGTGTATATAGCATTTGCACAGAATGAAGAAAATCCATGAAAACTGAGTGTTTTGCTTTTAAATAATATAGAATATAAAAAGAAGTGGAAACATTTTTTATTGATACTTGTGGCTTTGCCACTCATGACAGTGCAATGTTTCCACTTCATTGGTGAAATATTTCTGTATATCTACTTGAATCCTCTATTTATATGAATAGACTCTGTCTGTCTGTCTGGAATTGTGCATGGCAGTGGATTGTGTTGGATTAAGAAGAATAACCTATCTGCCTGGATTTGTGATTATCAATGGATTGTGTTGGATTAATATGAATATCGTGTCTACCTGGATTTGTGAATAGCAATGGATTGTGTTGGATTAATATGAATAACTTGTCTGCCTAGTTTTGTGATTGGCATTGGATTTTAGTGGCTTTAAATTAATAGAATTTCAGACTAGAATTGTAACATTTTCTTCCTGTTTTATTTACAGTGATAATAAGCTTTACAAATTAGGTTTGTATGGGAAACCAGTTGATTCCTCAGACGATGAAGTGTCCAAGGAGGAGTTGGAGACAATTTTGGTGAACACAGAAGTTTACGAAAATGAACAGGTAATACAACTAAGTCAAATATTTACAAAATGAAAAGGAACTGACAACTATATGATAATTAAATGCAATTTAATGTAATTTTAGTTTAGTATTGAAAATACCATGGTATGGTTGTACTTAGCTGAGCTATCTATGAGACATTTTGGTTACACCCTTCACCCCCACCTTGTATTAAAATATGGTGATCTGAACTGATTCTTGGTTTAGAGATAATGCCAGGTGAGTAGCTAGGTGTAACATTGAAAGGAACATTGATAGAATTATTGTCAAAAATAGACTTGAAAAAGGCATTTGTACTAGAAAGCAAGATAGGGCAACTGTTACTTTTTGGATTATGCCTTGCACTAAATCATACAAAATGTTATTATGACTTAAATCTGGTTGCTTGTTGAAAAAAGCATTTTTTGTCACAAAAATATTTAATGAATGAATTTAGATAAGTATTAAAAATACTAATTAACAGATTGAAGATTTGATGTCTTAAAAATGCCTCCTTTAATATGTCAACTTTTAGTAGAACACTCCACAAGAGTCCACTTTGAGCTCAGCTACCTTATGATTTTCTGATCCATTTTCAGCTTTTTAGTCTTTCTGGCTTTCATATCAATTTAAAAAAGTACTGTTAAATTATGCACTTTTTAAATATCCTTTCTTACATGCATAGTATTATGTGAAAAACATAACACAGCTATTATTAACAGTGGTTACCTGTTTGAAAAAAGAATTAGAAATGAAAAATTAAAAAAAAGAAAAGGTTGAAGAGAAATTTTATACTTAAATAGGAAATTACACAAATCCTTTATCAGAATGAGAACGGAAGGAAATGTGATTGTTCTAGGGTATGAGTCATTTATCAATCTCTTTGTTTGTCTGTCTGTCTTTATGCAGCAGCTATTGAATCGGCTTAAAGAGAATCCCATTTCTTTCATCATCCACACAACTCAGATTGGTTACTTTTCTAAGGTATTTCACTTTTTAAGTTGGTTCCTGAAATATGTCTTTGTATTTTCACATGTATGAAAATAAAACTCTTGTAATCAGTTTTAATTAATTAAAAGGCAGATAAAGATGGCAAGAACCAAACAGATTTGAGGACGGTTGAGAAAAACACATCAGTAGATGTTGAAGAAGGAACAAGTGAGGAAAAGGATGAGGCTGGGATTACAAGGTCAGAAGTTGTGGATGAAGAGCCTGGTGTTGTGAATATAAATGTAGAGGAGGCTGAAGAAGCAGATACTGAGGAGGAAGAAGATGGTCTAACACAAGAAGAACTGGCTGAATTGGAGATGATGAAGCAAATGGGGCTTCCTGTTGCATTTAAGAATGCAAAAAAGGTACAATTGACAAAGCTGAAAACAAATTACCACATGATCTGCATGGAATTGAGATTTCTTGGATTTGCACACAAGTCTTGTTTTTTCATCAAATTCTACATATAATGCTGGGCAAGTTATAGAAAATTTGATTTGCCCTACATAATTTCCAGCTTGTCATGGCTGCTATACAGTAGATATTTACACAACTGAATTCAGTTCTTATGCTGTAACAGTTAATCACAGTACATTAACTTAATATAGAGGTACTGTTTTATTTCCAACAACATAGCAAGAGTTTTTGTGAGTCGCTGATTTATCAAGAGAAGTACTCGTCTTTTTAGCATTTGCAGAAACTCTGATTTTCAGTAGTTCTATGGAACTGCAGACTTCATAATCATCTTTGTTAAAGAAAAATGACATTTTTGCATGTGCCTTGAATGATAATTTCTCATTACCTTCTTAAAAGTTAGGGTGTATTTTGTGTTGTCAGTGATTGGAGTTGCACTTTGGAAACATATATAAGAGAATATGTATATATTGAAATATATTAAATAAATAAAAAATATACTATTGATTGTAATATGTCACAAAAGTAATTAACAACTTATATTTTGCCCCTCTTGGTGTAATAAAATCCATAGAAATCCCTAGTGCTTCACATTTTAAATCTATTTATGTGATAAATTCATGAATTCTGTTATAATTCACTTACCTGGTATGAAAAAAATCGTATCCCAGAAAGATCTGATTCACAGTATCCCATAATGTGTTAATTTCATATGTTGTTCAGATAAACAATGAAAATAAAGTCCAGACTTTTGTGATTCATGTCATTATCTAATGTCATCTTTTACAAAGTCCAAGAAATCATCCAGGTCATCATGAACATCATCTGACTCCAATTTCTTGTCTTTACTGTCGTCAGTAGGTGCTTATATGGAGACTGAGCTGGGCTGCATAAGTCACACATTGAGCATACATTTTGTGAAATCTTTTAAAGGTTATTCCACAACTGAACAGGTGTCGGTTTTGCAACATGATCACAGGAAGGTCAAATAAACTTTGTTAACTGAATATAGGACTCTTCTGGGCATTGAACAAGTATCAAATTTGAAGTCAATCAAAGAGTTTTCAACTTAGAAAACATAATGCGTGCTGCCTTTATGGGTAAACAGGGTTTCCATGCATGTCCAGTATTCTGGAAAAGGTCTAAAATTTGAATCTTTGAGGTCTTGAAAATGTCTTTTAAAAAATTGAAAAATGGCTTAAAAAATTGTGGAAAAAGTCTTAAGTTTTCATTATTAAGGAAACGAGTAATGTGACTGCACTTTTGTTTAGGACAAGTGAATATATATGTCAAAAGAAGCCCAAGGTTCCGAATTGAACAAATCCTTTTGTTTTCTAATCATTTATTTGACAAGCTGACAGCTACGACTCCTTTGTTCTACAGTTATTTGATGTTGCCTTTGCAATAACAAAGGGGCAATTGTTTAGGTCCTTCGTAGCAGACCTTCACAGCAACTTCAATATTACATGCACCCTTCATCAATGTAGCTGGATACAGTCTTCAACAATAGCAATGTACATTTCATCAAAAGAAGTCAGCACCAAACTTAAATAAAAGTAATTGAATCTGAAAGATTATTGCATTTTCTAAAGTGAATGGAACATGATTGCTAAACCTTAAATTAAATTCCAATCTTTGGAAACCAGATATCTGGCCATCAAGTTAATTAAAGGTGAGACATCTCACAAAGATGTTTGTGATAATTTATATTTTATTCACATGTTTTGATTTCCTTATGAATAGTTTCATCCACTGGGTCACCTCAGCAAGGTGATAGGTGTCTCAGGCAGATCAGAATCTAGACCAATTTAAGTACATGCACACATCATATAAAGATCAACTAAATAGACAGGTGCTAGTGGTGACAAGTTTATCATAGTGAATTATTTATCGACATGTTTATTGTCAACGGGATGTAGATCTAATGCGGACTATCATTTTTATATGTGTCATTTGTGTTTTTCTAATGGGATGTGACCTATACGCAAATATATGGATTTTTCATATACATCTGTAGTGTGTTTAATGAATACCGTATCTACTCGTGTATAAGTCTGTTCGCATATAAGCCGACCCCCAAACTGAACAGGTATAAACACTAAAAAGTGCATGACCCACGTATAAGCCAACTTACAACTCGGAGGTATCTCAAGATGCACGAGGTAAGTTCCAAATGCATTTATTTAGGCAAACTTTTATTTTAAAAAATTACATGTATGCTTATCTCGAGGTTGGCGTGCATGATTATTAAAAAGAAATGGTATAAACTTGTTTGAAAAGTAATTTATTTAATTTTCTGTTTTCTTTTAAAGTTTCGGAAATAATGCTTTGAAAATTGTGCTAATACTGTAAATGCTGAGTTGTAGTTTGCTTTGATGTAAGCAAACTTACACCATGCCTATCAACTTTCACGCCAGGAGAAGAAAAAAATCTCCCAATTTTTGGGGTCACTACATGCCTACCTCCCAATTTCATAATATCTTCCAATTTTTGCAGAGATCTCCTGATTATTACATTATGGCTTCGATTTTCATTTCTTTTGAACAAGAAAAGTCCTACTGATTCTTTTGTATCACCTGTGAATTATTGTTGTGATGAAATAATTATTTTAGTATAAAAAATTCACTTCTTCACTAAATAGAATATTAAGTTTAAACATTATTCACACAAATTAATGATTTTTTTTACCTCTACAGTAACCAAAAAATAAATAAATAAACCAGAAGAAAAAAAACAACAATAAAATCGTCCACAATTATTTCAATCCCAAGAATGATCACGACGAATGCTGTAACTCCATATGCTATATCTCCATTCCCACGAAAGAAACTTACATGAGTGAACAACTGACAATTTTATACTGTATATACCAATATTAAACTGGTATAGTTACCGGTCAAAATTCCCTCTTATCACAAGCCAGTTTCAGGGTTTTAATGATTAAATGGCCTGTTCTGCTGTCACAAAAGGAAAGACAAATTTGACGACTATCAACATAGGAGACACCGAAACATCAAGCTTTTCAATGTTATGTTAGTTCAGCTAAAACTAAATTTGCTTGATGTTGATCTTAGTTGATCTCTATGAGAATTATAGCCTTTATTATTACCACTCTTCGTGAACATGTAAATTATGATGGATATGTGCCTTGTACAAATAAAAGTGCATACCTTTTTAAAAATATTACCTCAATTTGTAGGATTGCTTATGTCATTGAAAATGAGTAACTTGTGAGTGCGTGATTCAGCGTAAATGAAACAGCTATTAAGGACTAGCTAAAATGTTATCTGGAAGAATACAATTTGGTCCAAACAATAAAGCAAAATCTGCATCTATGTTTGGGAATAGGTAAGGATTTAAGTGATGCTATGCCCACTTTGCACTGTGTAAGTAGTGTACATTATAGTTCAGTTTGGTCTCCCTGGTAAACTCAACCGGCCCACGAATTATGAAGTCTGTATTTACCTTGATTTAACTTCGTGTTGGAGAAATCAGAAAATATGCACATGCAAAGTAATAGCAAAATCAATCATAGTACTTTATAACAGTTTAATAATTGTCAGGTTACCGAAAGTTACTTTTTGTACATGCCTATGTCTTAAAACACAGAAAGAAACATTGTTTCATGTCCCAAGATTTACAGCCATTACAGTAGTCAACAAAAAGACCTAAACACTGTCAAGTTTACATGTTGGCCCGCAGATAAGCCGAGCCCCCCTTCTTCCAGGCCTTTATTTTTTCCAGAATTATTAGGCTTACACACGAGTACATATGGTATATCTCCAAATTATTTAAACTGGCAGTGTTTGGTTTTTAATAATGTCCAGATGGTGAAGTAAATTGTGACTGTGATATAATTTAAACTTCACTTCTTTAACTTGATACTTCTCATTGATCATTCCATTTGTGCTGACAGACTCGGGCATGTGCTAAGTTACTTTGCTAACTGACTGACTGACTAACTCATACTTGACTGATTGGCTGGTCTGCTTGCTTACTTACACTCTGATGAAGCCTCACCAATTATGCTACCCCCGAGTCTTGATGACTTTTCTACCTCGTATGTATAGTTGCACATTGGTGTTGCTTGTCTTTTCTTCCTCATCTGTGTCAAGTACAAATTGGTGTTGCTTGTCTTTTTCTTCCTCGTCTGTACAGTTACACATTGGTGTTGTCTTTTCTTCTTTTTTGTACAATTACACATTGGTATTGTCTTTTCTTCTTTTTTGTACAATTACACATTTGTGTTACTTGTCTTTTTTTCCTTATCTGTATAATTGCATGTTGGTGTTATATTTTCATCCTCATCTTTACAATTATGCATCGGTGTTACTTGTCTTTTCTTCTTTATTTGTACAAGTACACATTGGTGTTACTTGTCTATTCTTCCTCATCTGTACAATTACACATTGGTGTTACTTGTCTGCTCTTTCTCCTTTGTACAATTATGCATTGGTATTACTTTTCTTTTCTCTTTCAGCTGTATAATTACACATACAATTATGATTACAGGTGTCAAAGAATAATGGAGGAAAGACTTGGAAGAAAAATAAGGGGAAAAAAAGATACAAAGAAAATTATGAATATTGCACAGAGGAACAGACCTATTTAGGGGCAGGTGACAGCACAGGTCAAGATCACTGTGTTGAAGGAGAGGGATACAGTCTGGCAGGGGAACAAAGTTTATATTATGAACAGTCTGAGACATTCTTTTCAGCAGAAGAAGAGGGAGGATTGGCAATTAACTACCTCAGTATGATGGACTTTGGTGCAGTATGGGAAGATTACTGGGGAAAATATGGGGAGTACCTAGTGTGGGAAGGTTGGGTGTCTAAGTATCCTGACCAAATTGATTTTGATAAAATTGAGGCAGTTCCAGCTATTGTGGAAGTAGAGGTAGAGAGTGATATCATTGACAGTGGTATGCATTATGGGGTATCTCTGGCAGCAACTGAAGAAGACAGTCTCGGTCCACCAAAATCTGATGTCAAAGATAAGGTGGATACAGGTGGATTGTCCACAGACAACAAGGAAGCAAAGGATTCTAACATTCGTGATGAGACTTCCCCAGATTTGGCAATTAGGAAGCTTTCTCTTCCTGGGATAATTGAAGCTCATGTTAATGACTCGTCTGGGAATGAATTGGGAACAAAAAGCAATGATCAGTGTGTGTCAGAGGTGCATCTGACCAATGTAGAAAGAGAAGCGTTTTCTAGAACTCTAGAGAACTGTAATAATGAAAGCATGAATAATTCATGCAGATATGAATCTGGGGAATCTAAGGTTGATAAAAAGTGTAATGATGAGGGAATAAGAATTGACTGTTATGGGCATAAACATTCTGATGAAACTGATAAAAATTGCCCAGGGAATATTCGTAATGTTAAGTCAAGCATCTCACAATCAGACATCAGTACTGAAGACAGTTTGAGACAGATCAATGAAGCGTATCAACTTCCCTATCGAGACCCTAGTGGTGACTACACACACTGTTCTGACAGCTCTGAGAAAGTCCCGATTTCTGATATTCACCTATGTGATGATAAAGAAAAAGGTCTTGGTTTAGTGTCCAATTCATACTTTTGCATTGATGAACAAATTCATGTATGCAAGACTGATGTCTCTGAGAAAAACTATTCCTCCCCAAACTTCATGAACATTTCCAAAGCAAACATTATAGGTCAGCTTCAGAACCGTCTTGAGGCAGGTGAAGCTAGTTTTGGAACTGTAAGGGGGAACAAAGAAGAAGAAGATGCTGGGAATATGGCTAGAAATAAAACAGATGTGGTAGATATGATGCACACTTATGCTGCTTCTATCACTGGTAGTCAGGGAGAAAGTGGGCCTGTTGCAATAGCGGTTGACCTTGGTGATGGGGGTCCACCTGATGGACATGTTAGTAATGAAATTACAGAACATGACACGCCACAGGAAGGGGGAAATTTTGACAGAGTTTGGGAGTCATTATGGAATGAGCATTACACAGAGACATACTGGTATTACTACAACCAGCTCAAAGAAAAATTTTACAAAATGAGGCAGCAGTCTGACTCAGAAGATACTGGAGCAAACCAGGGGGAAACATTGGAGGTACCAAAGGATAATGAGATGACAGGAGAAAACCAAGGGGATACATTGGATGTAAAAGAGGATACTGGGATGGCTGGAGCATACCAGAGAGAAACATTCAGGGTAAAAGAGGCTAATGAGATCTATGAACACCAAGTAGTGACACAACCTTCAGAATCACAACAGGAAGTTAATAACAGAGGGAAAGATGTCGAATTCAGTCTTGCTGTTAAAGGAGAGTCCAAAGGTAATGTACTCACTAGGAGTTCATTGATGTAGAATATACCTGAATAGTATAGCCACTAGGAGTTAAGGTATGTAGAATATACCTGAGTAATTTAGCCACTAGGAGTTAAGGTATGTGGAATATGCTGAGTAATGTAGCCACTAGGAGTTCATTGATGTAGAATATACCTGAATAGTATAGCCACTAGGAGTTAAGGTATGTGGAATATACTGAGTAATGTAGCAACTAGGAGTTAAGGTATGTGGAATATACTGAGTAATGTAGCCACTAGGAGTTAAGGTATGTGGAATATACTGAGTAATGTAGCCACTAGGAGTTCATTGATGTAGAATATACCGCATTGTATCCCCTAGGGGTGCAAGACTGAGAGTCAAAAATCACCTTGGTGTCAAAACTGGGGGTCAGACTGAGTTAAAAACAAACTTTGAATCAAAACTGGAGGTCATATTAAAAATTGGGGTCTCTGAAGTGCAGATGAGGGTAAAGGGAAACACTGATATACCTGAGTAATGTAGCCACTTGGAGTTAAGGTATGTGGAATATTCGTGAATAATGTAGCCACTTGGAGTTTAAGGATGTAGAATATTCGTGAATAATGTAGCCACTAGGAGTTCAAGGATGTAGAATATTCGTGAATAATGTAGCCACTAGGAGTTCAAGGATGCAGAATATTCGTGAATAATGTAGCCACTAGGAGTTTAAGGATGTAGAATATTCGTGAATAATGTAGCCACTAGGAGTTCAAGGATGCAGAATATTCGTGAATAATGTAACCACTGGGAGTTCAGGGATGAAGAATTTACCTGATTCACTCAGTTGCATGTGGTAAGAGGTGACTAAAGAGGTAGGAGCCATAGTGTCTCAGTGGTCAGTATGCTGGACTCTTAACTGAAAGGATACAGGTTAAATCCTACCATTGCATCAGCCCAGATCAGCTAACTTCTGCAAGGTACTTTCCTCCAATTGCCTCAGCACTAAATAAGCTACTTGTGTTGTTTAAACATCAACCCAAATCAATGGTAATATCCATACTTCTGTTAGCAGATAGATACTGTTGTCACATTTAAGAAGCCATGGTCTATTCTCTGTCAATATTGTTAGTTTTGTGTCTGAAGTTCTTGAAAGTTTATTACAACTGAGATTGTATTTCACAGAACCCTTACCCAGTGTTATCACTGCTTCAAAATAAGGGAGTGCATAGTAAAATCATTCACATGATTTGACATGAGTTAAGAAAAGCCATCCTTTCATTGATTATCACAGTATTAAAAGTGTTCTACCAACTGCATACAGTCAGCTTATGAAATGACATACTGTAAGAAGGTAATTAATCTATATTTTGCCAGAGTGAGTAGTGAACAAAAAGCTGTCAAATTATTTAAGGTAATATGAGAATTTGAATCAGCCACCAACATATGCTGCAATCCAAAATACTCATGGACTGATTTCATCATTAAAAAAGGCAGCAATTTCTAATCTTGAGCATGAGTAAAAATTTAATATCTAGACTATGATAGTGTTTGATTGATCGTCATTCATGCATACAGATCTCTTTTGCTTTTATTTATGCAAATCTAACCCATCATGAATATGTTAGACTCCATGAGAATGTTTGATTGGTCATCAATCATGCATACAGATATCTTTTGCATTTCTTTATGAGAATTTATGATTGGTCATCAGTCATGCATAGAGATATCTTTTGCATTTCTTTATGCAAATCTAACCCATCATGAATATGGTAGACCCCATGAGAATGTTTAATTGGTCATGTCATAGCATACATATATCTTTGCATTTTATTATTTGAAAAAACACTATGGATGTGGTAGACTTTATGAGAATGTATGATTGGTTATCAATAATGGTTATCAATAATGGAATACAGGTCACTTTTGCTTTCTTGATACCAGAAATACATCATGAATATGTTAGACTCTATGAGCATATTTGATTGGTTATGAATCATGGCATACTAACTGCTTTTGCTTTCTTTATGCCGAAAAATACCACAGATGTGGTTGAGAATGGGTATGTTCAATTTATTATAAATCACAATCACTTTTGAATTTGTGTATGCAGAAAAAAAAACACCATGTATGTGATAGACTGCATAAATATGTATGAAAGCTCAGCATTCCAAAAATTTGTTTGCTTCATATTAAGTAAAATCAACTCTACAAAATGACTTCAACACATTCTTTGAAATTTGATTTAGATTTTGAAGTGGAAACAATGAATCTTAATATGCAAGTCCGAAATGTATCAAACCAAATTTTTTTGGGCCGTAATCTGTATATAATGGAAGATAGTTGGAAGAATCACAGTAATAATCATTCTTACTGCAAGAACACTTATGGTGTTGTTGGCCTGAATGTATCCATAACACATGACGTATTCTATGTAAATATCAGATACAGAACAGAAAAGTATTATCAGACAAGTGGGTCACGTAGAACATTGTGGCTTGTTTTCTTTATGGTTTTGCTAAGAAATTGTCATTGCTAGAAGCCCCCAAACTCTAGTTTTATTGAAACAGTGTCCAACTATATTGTCTTTAAATGGTTTTAAGGATGGATGCTTGTGGTAATTTGAAGCAATTATATTTATTTAACAGGTGTATTTTTACTTGTGCATTTTTACATAGCAAAAACAGGCAAGCAATTCAAGATGTTACAAATATGTATGCTCTTGTGCATTTTTTAAACTACTTTTATTTCAGTACCAAATTCCAAGTAAGGTTCATTACAAAGAAAAGTATTGGAAAATATTCTGTTATTAATTGTTCATGAACTAATAGGTGAAAGAGTGTTTAAAACTTCATCCGATTTGTACAGGATACGAATCATGGACTGTTCTTATCAGATACAGATGTGTCATTATTATCCATAAAAAATCATGGACTGTTCTTATCAGATACAGATGTGTCATTATTATCCATAAAAAATCATGGCCTCTTCTTATCAGATACAGAAGTGTCATTATTATCCATAAAAAATCATGGACTCTTCTTATCAGATACAGAAGTGTCATTATTATCCATAAAAAATCATGGCCTCTTCTTATCAGATACAGATGTGTCATTATTATCCATAAAAAATCATGGCCTCTTCTTATCAGATACAGATGTGTCATTATTATCCATAAAAAATCATGGCCTCTTCTTATCAGATACAGATGTGTCATTATTATCCATAAAAAATCATGGCCTCTTCTTATCAGATACAGATGTGTCATTATTATCCATAAAAAATCATGGACTGTTCTTATCAGATACAGATGTGTCATTATTATCCATAAAAAATCATGGCCTCTTCTTATCAGATACAGATGTGTCATTATTATCCATAAAAAATCATGGCCTCTTCTTATCAGATACAGATGTGTCATTATTATCCATAAAAAATCATGGCCTCTTCTTATCAGATACAGATGTGTCATTATTATCCATAAAAAATCATGGCCTCTTCTTATCAGATACAGATGTGTCATTATTATCCATAAAAAATCATGGCCTCTTCTTATCAGATACAGATGTGTCATTATTATCCATAAAAAATCATGGCCTCTTCTTATCAGATACAGATGTGTCATTATTATCCATAAAAAATCATGGACTCTTCTTATCAGATACAGATGTGTCATTATTATCCATAAAATATCATGGCCTCTTCTTATCAGATACAGATGTGTCATTATTATCCATAAAAAATCATGGACTCTTCTTATCAGATACAGATGTGTCATTATTATCCATAAAAAATCATGGCCTCTTCTTATCAGATGCAGATGTGTCATTATTATCCATAAAAAATCATGGCCTCTTCTTATCAGATACAGATGTGTCATTATTATCCATAAAAAATCATGGACTCTTCTTATCAGATACAGATGTGTCATTATTATCCATAAAAAGTCATGGCCTCTTCTTATCAGATACAGATGTGTCATTATTATCCATAAAAAATCATGGACTCTTCTTATCAGATACAGATGTGTCATTATTATCCATAAAAAATCATGGCCTCTTCTTATCAGATACAGATGTGTCATTATTATCCATAAAAAATCATGGACTGTTCTTATCAGATACAGAAGTGTCATTATTATCCATAAAAAGTCATGGCCTCTTCTTATCAGATACAGATGTGTCATTATTATCCATAAAAAATCATGGACTCTTCTTATCAGATACAGATGTGTCATTATTATCCATCAGTTTTACACAAAACATTCACATATGTTTCATAGCAGGTCATAAATCGCTAGTGATCGTCCAAGTGTTATTTTTTTGTTGTACTTTTTGTTCACTTTTACAGGACTGTTATTACAGTTATTGAAATTTATATAAGCATTTTATTTCATTACACTAAAACCTGTTATGAGAGACAGCCCCTTCTGTCAACAAAAAACAGGCTCTCAAGACATGTGGTCTCTCATAACAGGTTTGTACAAAAAGACCAGTCTCCAAGGTCCAGTTTCAGAGCAATTTAAAGAGAAATAAGCACAACCACTGTACATATATTTTATATTTTATTGATAGTTCTTGCTAAAATATTGTATGCATTCATCTGATAACAAAGTTTTAGAGCAATAAAGATATACTTCTATCATTAAACATGAAATCAGATTTACATTTGAAGATGCATGTACATGTATATGAAATTGTTACTGATTAACTCGTTTTTGTTTAAAACACCTGAATTTGTTTTATGCCCTTTTTCACTTATTTCAGTTACACTAATTATTTTCTCCAGTGTTAAAATTGTCTCTTAGTTTGAGGTTCTTCTATTGTTATTAAAGTACTAGGTGTTAACATTATGAGTGCTTTGTTGTAATATTGACTGTATAGTTGGTTTTTACTAGGCTTTGGGAAAAGTTGAAAAATCTATACATGTGCATTGCATATCTAACAGTTAATGAAATACAAAGAAACAGTTATCTCCTCATCCAGAAACATAATCATTTACACAGAGACAAAAGTCAACAGCTTAATTCAAAGAAGACATACAGAGATTAACTGTATAAAGTAAGTGTTACCCAGTTGCACAGGCTTGAATAGACAACAGCTTGGTGATTGGGATGTAATCACTTTAACATCAGGGGAAAAAACAACAAACATCAGAAGCCTTTAACACTATCAATTGAATCCCACAAATGATTCTCACTTTCTGGTTTTATAGACAAAGACCTTATTCACCCGCAGGCCATACAGTTTAACTCTAAGAGATAAAACTATATATGCGACCACTAACTTAATTTTGGCACTACAATGGCAAATCGTGACATGTACATTAGCCTGTTTTATGGACGGTACCAACTGTCACCATATACAAACTGGTAGCCAGGCTCCATTTCTTGTTGTTCTTTTTAAGTTTGTTTTTTATCAGAATACAAATGATTACATAAAGGTGAGTGGTGTCAGTCTCTATTCTTGTGATACAGTCATTCATAGAGCTGAATACTGGGTCCCACTCATACAATTTTTTTTTTAATGGTATATGCAGCCATTGTTATAGGGATCAAACAAAGGTTGGTGGAGTTTATCCTCGGTTTTATGAAAGCAGTGTTTAAATGCATATTTTGCCAAACCATCATTTTTTTAGAACTGTATATGCAGCCATTGTTATGGGGATTAAATAAAGGTCGGTGGAGTTTATACTTGTTTTTATGATAGCAGTGTTGAAATGCATATTTTGCCAAGACATCATGGTAGCTGGTCATGTTCAACAGGTGGTTGCTTACAACAGAGTGTTTATATAGTAAAATCAATCCATGCATTATGATTGTGGTTGGAAATGACAGGTGGTCACTCATAGCAAAGGCTGCTCATAACAGGTTTTACTGTATCTAACTAGAGACAAAAGTTACAACCAAGTCATTTTATATCTAATCTCTCCCAGTGTTATAGTGTTATAATACACCTGGGTAGTCATTTTATATATAATCTCTCACAGTGCTATAGTGTTATAATACACCAATGTAGTCATTTTATATCTAATCTTGCCCAATGTTACAGTGTTATAATACACCTGTGTAGTCATTTTATATTTAATCTCTTCCAGTGTTACAGCATTATAATACACATGGGTAGTCATTTAATATATAATCTCTCCCAGTGTTATAATGTTATAATACAAGTGGGTAGTCATTTTATTTAAAATCTCTGTTTTATAGTGTAATTATACAGCTGGGTAGTCATTTTATATCTAATCTAGTCCAATGTTACAGTGTTATAATACACTGAGTAGGCATTTTATATCCAATCTGTTTTTTTAATGTTATAATACACATGGGTAGTCATTTACTATCTAATCTGTCCCATTGTTATAGTGTTATAATGCACCTGGGTAGTATATCAAATCGGGGCCCCGAGTGGCCGAGTGGTCTAAAGCGCTCACCGTTACGGATCACTGCCATCTCACCTCTGTCTGCGTAGGTTCGAGTCTCGGATTCGGCTAATGTGGTTATGTGAGAAAGCTTGCCAGTAGCTTCTCGTGGGTCGGTGGTTCTTTCCGGGGGTTTTCCGGGTTCTTCCTCCACCATTAATACTGGCCGCCATGTATAGCCTATCTTGTGCTGAAAAATGGCGTTAAGCCCTACAACAACAACAACAACAACAGTATATCAAATCTCTCTCAGTCTTCTTGTGTTATAACACACCAGGGTAGTCATTTTATATCTAATCTCTCAGCGGTATAGTGTTATAATACACATGGGTAGTCATTTACTATCTAATCTCTCCCAGTGTTATAGTGTTATAATACACCTGGGTAGTATATCAAATCTCTTTGTCTTCTTGTGCTATAACACACCAGGGTAGTCATTTTATATCTAATCTCTCGGTGTTATAGTGTTATAATACACCAGGGTAGTCATTTTATATCTAATCTCTCAGTGTTGTGTTATAATACACCACGATAGTCATTTTATATCTAATCTCTCTCATTGTTACAGTGCTATAGTACACCTGGGTAGTCATTTTATATATAATCTCTCACAGTGCTATAGTGTTATAATACACCAATGTAGTCATTTTATATTTAATCTCTTCCAGTGTTACAGCATTATAATACACGTGGGTAGTCATTTAATATATAATCTCTCCCAGTGTTATAATGTTATAATACAAGTGGGTAGTCATTTTATATAAAATCTCTGTTTTATAGTGTAATTATACAGCTGGGTAGTCATTTTATATCTAATCTAGTCCAATGTTACAGTGTTATAATACACCTGAGTAGGCATTTTATATCCAGTCTGTTTTTTTAATGTTATAATACACATGGGTAGTCTTTTACTATCTAATCTCTCCCAGTGTTATAGTGTTATAATACACCTGGGTAGTATGTCAAATCTCTCTCAGTCTTCTTGTGTTATAACACACCAGGGTAGTCATTTTATATCTAATCTCTCAGTGGTATAGTGTTATAATACATGTGGGTAGTCATTTACTATTTGATCTCTCCCAGTGTTATAGTGTTATAATACACCTGGGTAGTATATCAAATCTCTTTGTCTTCTTGTGTTATAACACACCAGGGTAGTCATTTTATATCTAATCTCTCGGTGTTATAGTGTTATAATACACCAGGGTAGTCATTTTATATCTAATACTCGCAGTGTTGTGTTATAATACACCACGATAGTCATTTTATATCTAATCTGTCTCATTGTTACAGTGCTATAGTACACCTGGGTAGTCATTTTATATGCAATCTCTCACAATGCTATAGTGTTATAATACACCTGGGTAGTCATATCTAATCTCTCACAGTGTTATAGTGTTATAATACACCTGTTTAGTCATTATAGGTTACTGTATTTGTATGGGAAAATAGGAACAAGTTTTCAGAATGAATACTGCCCGAACTTGTGAGTGCAGTTTATCCTTCCGACAAAACGAGTTCATATTTTCCCATACAAATGCAGTAACCTTTTTATTATATGCTCCTTTTTTTATTCAACCTAAGGTTTAATTATATAAACAAAATACACTACAAGAAACAACGTAAATGAATGAATGCCGTATTCCAAACTAAATACACAAGCGCAGATTTGACATTTCAAAATGATGTCATTATTAATGCGCACATAGCTCCGCCCAGATAAATTTGAACTTAGTCGCGCGGTCGACATAACTTTCGAAAGAAAATGGCGTGTCTAGTTAGAATTGAAATTTGCAGTCATATTGTGAATGACTGGGCATTGCAACGACTTTTCCATTTGATCTGGAGTGAATATATTTTGGTGTTTTGTTTCGATTCGACGAAAGTTTGTGATTTTGGACTGGATTTATCTGTGCAAATTATACATGAAATACATCGGATTGAAGTGGCGAGGGAGAAGCGTGTTTACATCTACAAATGTGTTTCTGTCACTGAATGTTTGAAATCATAACGTGGGAAAAATATGAAGTCTTTCAATTGCAATTTTCAAAAAGACGCTATGGAATTTAATGTGTATTTCATTCTGGGTGCAGTAAGGAGGATGCAGTTGCACTTGTCATCAAAATTACAGCACACTTTCGAAATGTGTAATCCAGATTGAAAACCTATGACATGGCTCATGTAATTCGGATTTGCAGAATTAAGAAAAAACATTTTGAGGAAATTCAGGATGTAAAACTGTTAAGTATATTTTATTTTGCCATTCTTATCACCAGCTAAAGAAAACAGTATATGCCTTGTTATTTGTAAGGACCTAATCCATCATTTATACAAGGTAGCTAGCCTAAATCCGTAACATTGTATCAACGCAAACTGTCAAGACAGCTGTTTTTTTTTTGGAAGTCCACGAAACATGTTGTAGTTCATTCAGAAGCAAATAAACAACCACAACGTAAAGAGCCTCTTACGCGAGTGTAAATGATTAGTTTCCAAATCAGAAGTGCTGGTGTCTGAGTCCATTGTTTATTTACAAAAGAAAGTAGTTCCTTTATTCACGTGAATGCTATACGTGTATTGTCACGCGCGTTCAGTATCGGGGAATATTGAACGATTCTGTCAATGTAAAGTTAACGGGAAAAAAAATGAGCATATAATAATATCTAATCTCTCACAGTGTTATAGTGTTATAATACACCTGGGTGGTCATATCTAATCTCTCACAGTGCTATAGTGTTATAATACACCTGTGTAGTCATATTTAATCTCTCACAGTGCTATAGTGTTATATTACACCTGGGTAGTCATATCTAATCTCTCACAGTGCTATAGTGTTATAACACACCTGTGTAGTCATATCTAATCTCTCACAGTGCTATAGTGTTATAATACACCTGTGTAGTCACATCTAATCTCTCACAGTGCTATAGTGTTATAATACACCTTTGTAGTCATATCTGATCTCTCACAGTGCTATAGTGATATAATACACCTGTGTAGTCATATCTAATCTCTCACAGTGTTATAGTGTTATAATACACCTGTGTAGTCATATCTAATCTCTCACAGTGCTATAGTGTTATATTACACCTGGGTAGTCATATCTAATCTCTCACAGTGCTATAGTGTTATAATACACCTGTGTAGTCATATCTAATCTCTCACAGTGTTATAGTGTTATAATACACCTGTGTAGTCATATCTAATCTCTCACAGTGCTATAGTGTTATATTACACCTGGGTAGTCATATCTAATCTCTCGCAGTGCTATAATGTTATAATACACCAGTGTAGTCATATCTAATCTCTCACAGTGTTATAGTGTTATAATACACATGTGTAGTCATATCTAATCTCTCACAGTGCTATAGTGTTATAATACACCTGTGTAGTCATATGTAATCTCTCACCTGGGTAAATGGTGACATGATATGGATGACATCAGAATGTAATGACCTCACTTCAGACTGTGCTAAAAGAATCTATTTAACAAGAGTACATTAACATAAATGATATTATCCACGTCAGATTTTTTAAAGCTTGGTTAGAATTTGAAAATATTGGATCCAGCTGAGCAATAAGAGCATGTACCATAATAGTTTTTAAGGAAAGCATTTTAATATATTTAAAATAAAAGTCATTTTTAAAAAAAATCCTTTTATGTTTTGATGCTTAAAAGAACTGCAAGTACATTTATATTTACCAACCTTTACAGACTTAGAGACGACAAGTGACAATTCGGAATATTCAGTCAATGAGGACAACTATTTGGATGATACAAATGGACAAGATGATATTGAACCAGAAGATGGCCCTGGCAGGAAAACATCCAAGGGTCAGAGGTCGAACACAGAGAATGATAGAGGAGATCTCAGAACAGGGACAGGTACTAAGATGGCATTTGTATAGATTCTGGTTCAAATATCTTGAAATTCAGCAGTGACACATTTTGTGGATTGTATAAAAAGGGCATTATGAGAGTAGAATTTCACTTATTTGTAATAAAAATGTAATGAGACCAAGAATGAAGTAAAAATACTTTTCTTCCTTGGTCTGATCCTGTTTGTTTTTTTTGGAGGGGGGTCTGACTTGTCTTTTGTTTATATATATTATGTCTTTGGTATGTCTAAACCAAGTTTAGGTTTAATTTTCACCTTGTTTTCTCCATAATAACATATGCTGATTGATTTTAAAGGACAACATGGATTGAAAGCAAGTATAGTTTGAGGCTTCATATCAATAAGATCAATGTAAAGTTCAATTTTGATCATTTTATGGAGTAATGATCCCTTTTGGACATGGCAGCTTGCCTGATATATGGAGTATTGATCCCTTTTGGACATGGCAGCTTGCCTAATATATGGAGTATTGATCCCTTTTGGACATGGCAGCTTGCCTAATATATGGAGTATTGATCCCTTTTGGACATGGCAGCTTGTCTAATGTATGGAGTAATGATCCCTTTTGGACATGGCAGCTTGTCTAATACATGGAGTGTTGATCCCTTTTGGACATGGCAGTTTGCCTAATATATGGAGTAATGATCCCTTTTGGACATGGCAGCTTGTCTAATATATGGAGTAATTATCCCTTTTGGACATGGCAGCTTGTCTATTATATGGAGTATTGATCCCTTTTGGACATGGCAGCTTGCCTAATATATGGAGTAATGATCCCTTTTGGACATGGCAGCTTGTCTAATATATGGAGTAATGATCCCTTTTGGACATGGCAGCTTGCCTAATATATGGAGTAGTGTTCCCTTTTGGACATGGCAGCTTGCCTAATATATGGAGTAATGATCCCTTTTAGACATGGCAGCTTGTCTAATATATGGAGTAATGATCCCTTTTGGACATGGCAGCTTGTCTAATATATGGAGTAATGATCCCTTTTGGACTTGGCAGCTTGTCTAATATATGGAGTAATGATCCCTTTTGGACATGGCAGCTTGTCTAATATATGGAGTAATGATCCCTTTTGGACATGGCAGCTTGCCTAATGTATGGAGTATTGATCCCTTTTGGACATGGCAGCTTGGCTAATGCATGGAGTAATTATCCCTTTTGGACATGGCAGCTTGTTTAATATATGGAGTAATGATCCCTTTTGGACATGGCAGCTTGCCTAATATATGGAGTATTGATCCCTTTTGGACATGGCAGCTTGCCTAATATATGGAGTAATGATCCCATTTGACATGGCAGCTTGTCTAATATATGGAGTATTGATCCCTTTTGGACATGGCAGCTTGCCGAATATATGGAGCAATGATCCCTTTTGGACATGGCAGCTTGTCTATTATATGGAGTAATGATCCCTTTTGGACATGGCAGCTTGTCTAATATATGGAGTATTGATCCCTTTTGGACATGGCAGCTTGTCTAATGTATGGAGTAATGATCCCTTTTGGACATGGCAGCTTGGCTAATACATGGAGTAATGATCCCTTTTGGACATGGCAGCTTGCCTAATATATGGAGTAATGATCCCTTTTGTACATGGCAGCTTGTCTAATATATGGAGTAATTATCCCTTTTGGACATGGCAGCTTGTCTAATATATGTAGTAATGATCCCTTTTGGACATGGCAGCTTGTCTAATGTATGGAGTATTGATCCCTGTTGGACATGGCAGCTTGCCTAATATATGGAGCAATGATCCCTTTTGGACATGGCAGCTTGTCTATTATATGGAGTATTGATCCCTTTTGGACATGGCAGCTTGTCTAATATATGGAGGATTGATCCCTTTTGGACATGGCAGCTTGTCTAATGTATGGAGTAATGATCCCTTTTGGACATGGCAGCTTGTCTAATACATGGAGTGTTGATCCCTTTTGGACATGGCAGCTTGCCTAATATATGGAGTAATGATCCCTTTTGGACATGGCAGCTTGTCTAATATATGGAGTAATTATCCCTTTTGGACATGGCAGCTTGTCTATTATATGGAGTATTGATCCCTTTTGGACATGGCAGCTTGCCTAATATATGGAGCAATGATCCCTTTTGGACATGGCAGCTTGTCTATTATATGGAGTATTGATCCCTTTTGGACATGGCAGCTTGTCTAATATATGGAGGATTGATCCCTTTTGGACATGGCAGCTTGTCTAATGTATGGAGTAATGATCCCTTTTGGACATGGCAGCTTGTCTAATACATGGAGTGTTGATCCCTTTTGGACATGGCAGCTTGCCTAATATATGGAGTAATGATCCCTTTTGGACATGGCAGCTTGTCTAATATATGGAGTAATTATCCCTTTTGGACATGGCAGCTTGCCTAATATATGGAGTAATGATCCCTTTTGTACATGGCAGCTTGTCTAATGTATGGAGTATTGATCCCTTTTGGACATGGCAGCTTGCCTAGTATATGGAGTATTGATCCCTTTTGGACATGGCAGCTTGTCTAATATATGGAGTAATGATCCCTTTCGGACATGGCAGCTTGCCTAATATATGGAGTAATGATCCCTTTTGGACATGGCAGCTTGTCTAATATATGGAGTAATGATCCCTTTCGGACATGGCAGCTTGCCTAATGTATGGAGTAATGACCCCCTGTTTGACATAGCAGTTTTCCGTAGTATAATGAACTTAGACTATTTTCTTCTCACTTAGACCTTGTTGTTGGGGCATCCATGTCGTCTGGACACAGTTGTTGCAGTATTGGGTTGTCTAACGACTTTACAAGTCCTTTTGTAGGAACTTTGAAATCTAAGTGTGATTTTTATTGATCAAGAATCATATTCAGAACTCTTTGTAGTGAAAATCCCAACTTCCAGGCCCCCTAGTTTCTTTCATTCATAGTTTTTATGTCAAAAACTCTGTTTTTTTTAAAATGATTGCCCATGACTTTTTTAAAATCCAACAGAGAAATATGATATTGCTTGAAGTTGCATCATGTTGACAGGAGTGCATGAAGCATATGCCAGTACAATGCTGAGAATACATGACCCTTGACTGTAGTACATGAAGCATATGCCAATGTAATGCTGAGAGCACACAAAATTTGACTGTAGTACATGAAGCATATGCCAATATAATGCTGAGAGCACACAAAATTTGACTGGAGTGCATGAAGCATATGCCAATATAATGCTGAGAGCACACAAAATTTGACTGGAGTGCATGAAGCATATGCCAATATAATGCTGAGAGCACACAAAATTTGACTGTAGTACATGAAGCATATGCCAATATAATGCTGAGAGCACACAAAATTTGACTGTAGTACATGAAGCATATGCCAATATAATGCTGAGAGCACACAAAATTTGACTGGAGTGCATGAAGCATATGCCAATATAATGCTGAGAATACACAAACCATGACAGGAGTGCATGAAGCATTCACTAGTATAATGCTGAGAGCAGACAAAACTTGACTGGAGTGCATGAATGTCACCAATATAACACTGAGGGCAGACAATACTTGACAGAAGTGCATGAATGTCACATGAATATCACAGATATAATGTTGAGAGCACATACAAATTGACAGTAGTGCATGAATGTTGCCAATATAACACTGAGAGAACTTGACTCAAGTGCACAGATGTTGCCAACAAAACACAGAGAGCACAAAACTTGACATGAGTGCATGAAGAAGAAGTATGCAGTCATTTTTAGAGTTGCTTGTTGCAAAGTCCACTGTTGATCAGTGTTGACCAGTGTTGATCAGTCAAGTCTTTCTTGACAGATCTATAAGTTCAGAGAGTCAAATTTTGGTCAGAGCAACATTTATATTAAGTACAACTGTTTTATATATTCTAAATTCTCCATTTAATATTTCACAGGACAGGAAGGGATGAGCTCAACATCAGGTGGGCAACAGACTATTTCCATTGACGGTGGTGGTGATGAAGATCCACCAGAAGAAAGACCCATAACTATTCCAAGCAGGTGAAAGATCATGAATTTGCATCTCAGTGTATACAGGCAGAATTCTTGAAAACCACTTGTCAATGAGAATTATGGCATAAATGCTCAAAAGGGCAGAAAAGTCAATGTTATCTTTGCCATGAAAGTTTTTGACAAAAACAGTTTGTCAGTTTTTGATTGCTGTTTTTTTCATGTCAGAGATGTTAATTATATGCACAATTATGAAACCTGTTTTTCTTTGCATATATGCTTGAGTATTTTGCCATTGTACTAAAAAGAACCTGTTATTAGGACCATTTTTAGTTGTCAATATTAAGTTTGATTTTATATATATAGCCACATCATGTTGCCTGTACAGTGATAAATCTGGCCTCGTCAGGATAGTATAATGGCATGACATTATCTTTGTCAGTCAAATTTCTTTTCAAATTACTTTGTGCAAGTTCCCTGCATTCAATTCCTTATATTAGTCAGTTATTGAAACTTAACCTTTTTGGGGAAGAAAAGTGCTATTTTAAAGTAATATTCACATATATAGCAAACGGATTACCAACTTACACAACAGTAATTGCACTGAAGATTGCATGTTGAGTTTTGAGGTAATATTGCAATAACAACTGGAAACTGTAATGAGCATGATCATTAATTCATTTTATTTGATAGTTTTCAGACAATTTAAATTTTAACTGTTTTATTTTTTTATGGCATAGTCATGAAACTGGGGAAGATGTTCAGGAGACAAAGAAAAGGAAAATGAATCCCAAAGATGCTCTTCACATGATGGGCTACAGTTTTCAGACAGAGATCGGAACAGGTGATATCATACAAAACAGGTACATTTCTGTGGACAAGATAATGGTGACCAACTTTTTGTCTGGTCTTTCTTATAATAATAAATAATAACATTTAAGGATCGCACTTTGAGTGTATATGTCATCTTTATCAGCAGTTTTAAGATTAGTGCTTTTTTGTGCTGAAGTGGTAGGGGATATACAGATAAATGAGTTGTTGGAAACCACCTATGAGAATTAAGAGAAGTTTTCACTAGGCATGTGTCAGCTTAATAGAGGGCTTATTTCTACAATAATCTAGATCAAGTGTCTTTGAAAAGTGGCTGTTTAAGACAGGTAATAGCTTGATAGAGGAGACAATTTAGGCAGGGTGGACTGTAGTGACCATCCAACTGTCTGTCCATCACACCTTGTCTGAACTTTGCAGTTAGGTCTGTTCTCAGGCACTGTGGTGGGTTATCTGTTTGAGAATTGTTTCTAGTTATGAATGTGCTTAGCAGAACTCTTCATAAGTCAGATAAAATATTTATAGTTTTGCATGTACATAGAACTCTTCCTGGGTTAAATAAAATGTTTATAGTTATACTTATACATAATAGAACTCTTCATGTGTTAATTATAATGGTCAGTGGGATATTTATTTATTGTTGGCTGGATGTTTTTTTTTAGTATTATGCCTTATCAATTTATCAAAACTATTTTTGATCTATATGTACATTTTTTAAATATCCTAAATTATTCCCAAACTATATATTATTGCATTTAAAGGCAACTTCATTGTAGTTCATGTATTTCTCGATAGAATGCAGATTTTGTAAGTTTCACATTATTTTAGTTTTTTCTCATTCTTTCACATGAAACAATATTGGTTTTCAACAAACATTTTTTTAATAATCTGACACCATGTAACATGAATAATAATTTATTACATTTTCATCCTTTTAAGTTCTTCTTCTAAAAGGACAAGCTTTCAGGGTGGACATGTAACATACAAGGAGAGAAATATTAAGAAATCCAACAAGCATCTTAATATGGGCAAGCGACCGGTTCATATAAAATTTGATGAAGATGGAAATCCGTTAGAATCAAAGCCAAGTAAAAGTTTACAAAAAGTGAAACATTTCCTACAGAAGTTGGAAACTACTGATTCTTCTGAAGCCGTTAGTCAGGAACATAATCATCCTTTGATATCTAGGTTAGAAAATGTTTTGAAAAGTACACAGGATATAAATATCTCAGAAGATTCATCTTCAGATGAGGACTGTCACCAAGGAAATGAACAAATAGATATATGTATAGATAATACAGAAGATGATGGCAAATTGACTGGTGATAATGTATGCAATAGTGAAAGCAGTAAGTCCAACCAAATACATGAAGTTTTGCAATCCCAGTGCTTAAGTGAAGAACATGAATGTATTCATTTAATTCCCTCTGAAGATGATAAAAAACCAGAACACATCATTGAAGAAGAATCTCAGATTGGCAAGTGTTGTGAGAAGGACATTAATGCAGCAGTGGAACCAGACAGCAAATGCCAAAGTATTTTAGCCAAAGATGGAAAAAAGAAGAAGAAAAAGAGAAGGAGGAAACTAATGCCTATACCTCCAGAGATAGAGGCTGACAGTGAGCTGAAAAAATACTGGGCTCAGAGGTACAGACTCTTCTCCAAGTTTGATGAAGGGATTAAGATGGACAGAGGTCAGTCTAATAGGGGGCTACATATAGCGTTGTTTGATAAAGGGATTAAAATGGACAAAGGTCAGTCTATTATTGGGCCATATATAGCAGTGCTTGACAATAGGATTAAGATGGACAAAGGTCAGTTTAATAGTTGGCTACATATATCAGTGTTTGCATTTTGCTTTAACTTGGGGCATTATTTTCCGGATCAGAACCATTTGCTGTATATGTTGTACAATCTTGAGTTCTGTCAGTTTTTAAAATAATCATTTAAATTCACTGCTCATAAAGACTTTATCCAGCCAGTGGGGAAAAAAAATCAGTGTTGTGTCACAAATAAAATTGTATATATTATCTTTAACAACTTTATTGCTCTTAAAAGTCGTTAATACTGATCCTGTTACTCAAATACATGGTAAATCATAATATTTTAAAATTATTCAGTTTTTGCATATGCACTGAATTTTACATGTGCATGAAATCAGATTTTGACAATGACTGTTTCTTAATCATATAAATACGGAATAGGCTGTTTTAGTGTATACGAGTTCCTTGCCAAATTTTGTTAAAGTGTTTAATTTATGGTATGGAGAGAATGATGGAGTTACTGGGACTGGCATAACTCTAACTGCCACCATGCTGTAATGCGTGACATAACACTGTCAACTACCTTGCTGTAATGCGTGACATAACACTGTCAACTACCTTGCTGTAATGCATGACTTAACACTGTCAACTACCATACTGTAATGCATGACATAACACTGTCAACTTCCATACTGTAATGCATGACATAACACTGTCAACTACCTTGCTGTAATGCGTGACATAACACTGTCAACTTCCATGCTGTAATGCATGACATAACACTGTCAGCTACCTTGCTGTAATGCATACATTTATTGATGGCTACCATGCATGACATAACACTGTCAACTTCTTTGCTGTAATGTGTGACATACCACTATCAACTACCTTGCTGTAATGCATGACATAACACTGTCAGCTACCTTGCTGTAATGCATAAATTTATTGATGGCTACCATGCATGACATAACACTGTCAACTTCTTTGCTGTAATGTGTGACATACCACTATCAACTACCTTGCTGTAATGCATGACATAACACTGTCAGCTACCTTGCTGTAATGCATAAATTTATTGATGGCTACCATGCATGCCATAACTGAACACTCTTTATAATAATTCCTAACTGAAAATACAAACACCTTTAACCATTGATATTCAAGGGCTTTTAAAAAAATTCTGTTTCAGAATTGAAAAGATGTAAGATCTTAGACTGGTCCTTTTTTTCTCAACAGTTTCATTAACATATTTGAATTATACCAGTAAATAATAATAACACATGGTTACTTTAATTTGTGAACTTCAGATATGTTTGGTATATGTATATTTCAGAGGGCTGGTTTTCAGTGACCCCTGAGAAGATTGCAGAGCATATTGCTGAGAGATGCCTATGTGATGTGGTTCTTGATGCATTTTGTGGAGTAGGCGGAAATGCTATACAATTTGCATTCACTTGTGAAAGAGGTAAAATGTCTATGGGAATATTATATAAGTAAGAAAAACCCAGATATACTGGTAATTTTTATTGTTGAGCACAAATTAGCCCAAAAGTGAAGCATATCAGTCCTGTTTTTCTGCCAGCAGCTTTGGCAGGAAAATCAACAGTTGGTTAAAGTTTTGATTAAAGTTTTTCATTTGCAAAAACTACTCAGGTGGCCTAAGTGGTTTGAGCATCTGCCTCAGATGCAGGAAGTCACAGGATCGAATCCTGGCTGAGTCATACCAAAGACTTTTGAAAAATGGTATTAGCAGTTGCCTCACTTGGCGCTCAGCATTAAGAGGTTAGTGTTAGGACTGGTTGGTCTGGTGTCAGATAATGTAACAGGGTGGGACATGATGTTACATGTCTGCAGCATGATATTCCAGTGCAAGACATCGCTATAAACTGCCACACTGCAGACATCATAGCAGTATAATTGAAAAATTGTTAAAGCTGTATGATAGTATTATTTGTATTAAAATATTAATTCTGCCTACTATTATCAAGCATTCTTCTATAGAATCCAGGGATAGCACTTTCTGTTCTGTCTGGTGTATATTTTATAATTCTCTATAATTAATTCTATATACCTTGATTTCTTTCATAGGAATCTGGAATGACTGTAGATAGATGAGAATTAATTATTAGGTCATCATTTTCCTTAAAACAGCATCCTCTTCCTGCTATATGCTTTGAAAACTTAAAAGAGCTTTACTTTTATCTGTTTATACATACTTAGGGGAAGTGAGTCATGTACATAGTTAAGTTGACAAACAAAAAATAATAGCTTTATTTTAGAAAAGCCTGTTTTGCTATCATTGACTCTGTTTTAGTGCCTAATCCGTAATTTTCAAGAACTTTATGTTTTATAGCAGTCTTCAGGCTTGCTGAGAAACCTAATTGCAATATTAATTACAGGAGTTGAATTAAGCTTGTTTGTTTCTACATAGTTTTATGTGCAGAAGATGTGGGCATCTTCTTTGATTCAGATCTGCTGGCATATTGTTTGATTCAGATTTGCTGGCATCTTCTTTGATTTGGATATGCTGGTATCTTCTTTGATTCAGATCTCCTGGCATCTTTTTGATTCAGATCTCCTGGCATCTTTTTGATTCAGATTTGCTGGCATATTGTTTGATTTGGATATGCTGGCATCGTTTTTTTTATTCAGATTTGCTGGTATCTTCTTTGATTTAGATCTCTGAATTTATGATAAGTTTTGACAATAAATAACTTGTCTAGTCAACCTTATTTTATTGCAGTTGGTCAGAAATGTGTGGAAGTGAATGACAGTATAATATTTTCTAGACAAAAATCACTCAGTATTTAATCAGGATTTTAAAAAAAAAATGACATCCTTAAATTGAAGTACCCATGATTGTGTATTTTTGAATGATTCTATGAAATCTTATTCTCATGAATTTAAAGTGAATCATAATAATATTTATATAATAGCTATTGCTCAGTAAAAATTATTACATTATTTGAAAAAGATGGGTCTTGGGAAGACATGTGATGGAACTTTTTAAAAGGTGTCGTGGGGCAATGAGCACTTTCCATTCTTAATTATTTATAACGTTATTCATTTAACTAAATGATTATGGGTTGCAGTAGTATCTGCCTTGATGCTTACTAAGAACAAAAGTAAGCCAGGCCCGCGTTGTCTTTCTCAGCAAGAAATTCAAGCTTAAGCTAAAATAAAACCAAAAATCAGATATGGTACATAGGATACGCCCATGTCATAGAAATTTGATGTTCAAATGTAAGGACAGTAGTTGTTAGAAGTTATTCTAGATCAGTTATGTTTAAATTATAGACTGTCAAAATTATTCTAGCTCTGGTCTAATTAAAATTATAGACTGTTCAAGTTATTCCAGCTCTGGTCTAATTAAAATTATTGACTTTTCAAGTTGTTCTAGATCTGTTGTACTTAAAATTATAGACTGTCAGAATTATTCTAGCTCTGTTCTAATTAAATTATCAACTGTAAAAATTATTCCAGCTCTGGTCTAATTAAAATTATAGATTGTCCAAGTTATTGTGACTCTGGTCTAATTAAAATTATAGACTGTCCAAGTTATTCTAGCTCAGTTCTAATTAAATTATAGACTGTCCAAGTTATTATAGCTGTTTTAATTAAAATTATAGATTGCCCAAGATATTCCAGCTCTGGTCTAATTAAAATTATAGACTCTGTAAGTTATTTCAGCTCTGGTCTAATTAAAATTATAGACTGCCCAAGGTATTCCAGCTCTGGTCTAATTAAATTATAGACTGTCCAAGTTATTCTAGCTCTATTCTAATTAAAATTATAGACTGCCCAAGGTATTCCAGCTCTGGTCAAATTAAATTATAGACTAAGTTATTTCAGCTATGTTCTAATTAAAATTATTGACTGTTCTAGTTGTTCTAGTTAAGTCTAATTAAAATTATAGACTTTACAAATGATTCTAGCTCTGTTCTAATTAAATTATAGACGATCCAAGTTATTGTAGCTATGTTCTAATTAAAATATGGACTGTCCAAGCTATTCTGTCACAGCTGAAATTAAAATTATAGACTGTCCAATCTATTGTAGCTCTGTTATAATTAAATTATGGACTGTCCAAGTTATTGTAGCTCTGTTCTAATTAATAATAGACAGTCCAAGATTTGGCACCTTGAGTTTCTTGCTCAAAATGTTTTAAGAATATTAGAATAAGTTTCTTGTTCACTGATTGCTACTAAGTGTCTTGTTTGCTGATTGTCAATTAGTATTTTATTTGCTTATTACCAGTAAGTTTCTTGCTTGCTGATTACTAATACGTGTCTTGTTTGCTGATTGCCAATATCTTGTTTGCATAATACCAGTCTTGTTTGCTGATTGCCAGTAAGTGTTTTGTTTGCTGATTGCCAGTAAGTGTCTTGTTTGCTGATTGCATGCAAGTGTCTTGTTTGCTGTTTGCCAGTAAATGTCTTGTTTGCTAGGTACCAGTAAGTGTCTGCTGATTGCCAATAAGTGTCTTGTTTGCTGATTGCTACTGTCTTGTTTGCTGATTACCAGTGTCTTGTTTGCTGATTGCCAATAAGTGTCTTGTTTGCTGATTGCCAATAAGTGTCTTGTTTGCTGATTACCAGTAAGTGATTTGTTTGCTGATTGTCAATAAGCATCTTGTTTGCTGATTACTAGTGTATTGTTTGCTGATTGCCAGTAAGAGTCTTGTTTGCTTATTGCTAGAGTCTTGTTTGCTGATTATCAGTGTCTTGTTTGCTGATTACCAGTAAGTGATTTGTTTGCTGATTGTCAATAAGCATCTTGTTTGCTGATTGCTAGTGTCTTGTGTGCTAATTACCAGTCTTGTTTGCTGATTGCCAGTAAGAGTCTTGTTTGCTTATTACTAGTGTCTTGTTTGCTGATTATCAGTGTCTTGTTTGCTGATTACCAGTAAGTGTCTTGTTTGCTGATTGCCAATAGTGTCTTGTTTGCTGATCACTAGTGTTTTGTTTGCTGATTGCCAATAAGTATCTTGTTTGCTGATTGCCAATAAGTGTCTTGTTTGCTGATTGCCAATAAGTGTATTGTTTGCTGATTACCAGTAAGTGATTTGTTTGTTGATTGTCAATAAGCATCTTGTTTGCTGATTGCTAGTGTCTTGTTTGCTGTTTGGTAGTGTCTTGTTTGCTAATTACCAGTGTCTTGTTTGCTGATTACCAGTAAGTGTCTTGTTTGCTGATTCTCAACAAGCATCTTGTTTGCTGATTGCTAGTGTCTTGTTTGCTGTTTGCTAGTGTCTTGTTTGATAATTACCAGTGTCTTGTTTGCTGATTACCAGTAAGTGTCATGTTTGTTGATTGCCAATAAGTGTCTTTTTTGCTGATTGCCAATAAATGTCTTGTTTGCTGTTTGCTAGTCTTGTTTGCTAATTACGAGTGTCTTGTTTGCTGATTGCCTGCAAGTGTCTTGTTTGCTGTTTGCCAGTAAGTGTCTTGTTTGCTGTTTGCCAGTAAGTATCTTGTTTGCTAGGTACCAGCAAGTGTTTGCTGACTGCCAGTAAGTTTCTTACTTGCTGTTTGCCAGTGTCTTGTTTGCTGATTACCAGTATGTGTCTTGTTTGCTGATTGCCAATAGTTGTCTTGTTGCTGATTACTAGTGTCTTGTTTGCTGATTGCCAGTAAGTGTCTTGCTTGCTGATTGCCAGTAAATGTCTTGCTTGCTGATTGCCAGTAAATGTCTTGCTTGCTGATTGCCATTTTATTGTACAAGTAATTAGATGGAACCTGATCATCTGTTATACTTGAAACAGATTTATTAAGTAAAAAATTATTTACACAGCTTCACTTGTCTGTAAAGAAATGATCATAGATACTTATTAATTGTATGCGCAAGTTACAGAGTTCTATCAATATTCTGCTTTTTAATTCATTGTTAATCTCGAGAGTTCTTAAGGGGTAAATTTAAACAAGTCCAACTGTAGATTTAAACTAGCCCAACTGTAGATTTAAACTAGTCCAACTGTATATTTAAACTAGTCCAATTGTAAATTTAAACTAGTCCAACTATAGATTTAAACTAGTCCAATTGTAAGCTGCTTTTACTATTTCCAATTGTAGATTTAAACTAGTCCAACTGTAGATTTAAACTAGTCCAGTTGTATATTTAAACTAGTCCAGCTGTAGATTTAAACTAGTCCAACTGTAGATTTAAACTGGTCCAACTGTATATTTAAACTAGTCCAGCTGTAGATTTAAACTAGTCCAACTGTAAGCTGCTGGTACTATTTCCAGTTGTATATTTAAACTAGTCCAACTGTAAGCTGCTTTTACTATTTCCAATTGTATATTTAAACTAGTCCAACTGTAAGCTGCTTTTACTATTTCCAATTGTATATTTAATCTAGTCCAACTGTAAGCTGCTTTTACTATTTCCAATTGTAGATTTAAATTAGTCGAACAGCAAGCTACTTTTACGTATATTGAAATTAGTCAAACAGTAAAATACTTTTACTATTTCCAGTGATTGCTGTGGACATTGATCCTGTCAAGCTAGAGTATGCACGACACAATGCTGAAGTGTATGGAGTTGCTGATCGCATAGAGTTTATCCTTGGAGATTTCCTTGCGTTGGCCCCAACGCTGAAGGCTGATGTTGTATTTCTGAGTCCCCCGTGGGGTGGCCCCCAGTATCTTGATGCTGAAGTCTTCAACATTGAGACAATGATACAGCCAAATTGATATCCTTTAAAAAGCTTGTCTGCAGTTTGACTTAGTACATTATGATTTAATAAGCTTGTCTGAGGTTTGACTTCGTACATTATAATTTAATAAGTTTGTCTTTGGATTGACTTGGTACATTATGATTTAATATGCTTGTCTGTGGATTGACCTGATACATTGTGATTTAATATGCTTCTCTGTGGTTTGTTTTGGTACATTATGATTTAATAAGCTTGTCTGCAGTTTGACTTGGTACAGTATGATTTAGTATGCTTGTCTGTGGATTGACTTGGTATATTATGATTTAATAAGTTTGTCTGTGGATTGACTTGGTACATTATGATTTAATAAGCTTGTGTGTAGTTTGACTTGGTACATTATAATTTAGTATGCTTGTCTGTGGATTGACTTGGTACATTATGATTTAATATGCTTGTCTGTGGATTGACTTGGTACATTATGATTTAATGTGCTTGTCTGTGGATTGATTTGGTTCATTATAATTTAGTATGCTTGTCTGTGGATTGACTTGGTACATTATGATTTAATATGCTTATCTGTGGTTTGACTTGGTACATTATGATTTAATAAGCTTTTCTGCAGTGGGACTTGTTACGTTATAAATGCATGCATATGCAGTGTATGTTGTCTCGTCTTTGGTAAAATTTACATGATGCAAGATACTGCATCTAAAAGCATTTGCAACATTTGCTTGACTTAATGTATTGGTCATCAAATTCTGGGTATTTTCTAGTAGATCCTACTTATATGGAATAAAAACATTATCTGGAAAAACTGGCAACCAATCACTTTCTTAGATATTACCTATAAAATTGCTTTGGCCTACATTTAGGAGAGAACCATGCCAGTCCTGGATAAATAAAGATCAGTAGGGATTTATTCATGGACATTTGGTGGAGGAAAACATAAGAATTTGTTACTTACATTGGAAAGTGATAGATTACTAATACTGGAATTAAGATTGCAAATACTGAAATTAATATAATAATAGATTTAAAAGAAACAAAAAAACATTTGACAGTTTGTTGGGAATTCTTAGAATTTGTTTACAATGATTTAATTTCAGATCTTATAAAAGAAATACTAACTATTTGACACAATGCACAAAAACAGTGTGGTTCAGAATGATCATTTTTATCATAATTTTATTAGTTAGGTAGAGGTTGTAGGTAGGGAGATCTTTTATCCTCTTCTTTGTTTCTTCAGTTCATCGAATTCTTTGGATATAAAATTATAAACAATAAGAATGTTGAATTATACAGATATTTTAAATGGATTTCAGGCTTTAACAATATGCAGATGATACCTCGAACTTCCATGATGGCTCTGAGCTCATGTTGTGTGAAACTTTGATTACTCTTGGCAAGGTTTACTTTGTTTATTGGGTTAAAATAAACGCTAAAAATCTTAAATAATGTGGATTGGATCTATAGCAGGAAGTTTTGAAAAATTGTGTGCCAATATATACCTCTGGATGGCATAGATAATGAGTTCTCCTTCCAAGGTTTAAAGTTCATTGTAAATGCACAGGATATTAAAAGAATAAACTTCAGTCCAAAAGTGCACAAATTGAAAAATACATTTAAATCATGGGTCTCAGGCTGAAATCACCATTAGGGCCACATGAGGACTAGTTCACTGGTCCAAGGGCTGCATCACTAAAATTATTTTACAGATTCCTGGTATCATTGTGGGCTGCAGTAATTAATTCCACAGGCTGCATGTAGCCCATGGGCTGCATCTTTGATACCCCTGATTTAAAGTAGGGGTAAAGAGAAATTAGACATTGTTAGGAAAGGAAAGTATTTTAAACTAAGGCATTGTCAAAACTGAGCCATCTTTTCATATCATGGCTGTATCTCTTTAAATCTCAGTTAAAATACCTCAGTGTACTAGTTAATAATTTTTATGGAATGAAACTTCTGCATATAAAGTCTTTCCTGACTCTTAATCCCTCCATAATGAACACTGTATTTTCCCTGCCATGTATTGAATTGCATGTATAAAATAATCATATAAAAAGAAAGAATAAAACAAATGTAACTAATCATACAACACAGGTCATTCGTTTTACATTTTGTCAGTAATCAGGAATTTAATTTATTTTTAACTTACTAAATAGTTTGTAGTCTATATTTTTTATTCTTTACTTTTAATATCTATCTTTCTGTGTATTTTTCCTTGCTTGTAATGACTCAGACTCCTTTGTACTGCCATCCTCGTAATATGCCATTTTGTCTAGACAAATGGTGGCATTATAAAGAATTTAGACAGGGATAAGTAACATGAAAGATGTCCAAGTAAAGTTCATTAGATTATCCAAATTCAGAAATCTGAAATTTCCTTTTTGGTAAAATTATGCGGAGTTAGCATGCTTTAAGCTACGGGGAGAACACTGCATGGAGTTTGATCAGTAAATATGTAAATGCAAATGAAATATTTTTGCCAAATAGAAATAGATTTTAATGCTAGGTTAAACTTTCAGCATAATCCAAGCATTGTGATTGTGGCACTTGGAAAAAGTGTCAGTATATAATCAATATATATATGATCAGTGTGATGTGAAGTCTTGTTTGCCTTAATATGAAACTTGCCAGATATTTGAGCTTGCAAAAACAGTTTCCAAAAACATTGCCCTCTTTGTGCCTAGAAATGCAGATGTAGATCAGGTAAGATCTGTTTGCCTTGAAATGCAGGTGTAGAATGTGTGAGATATGTTTGCCTTGAAATGCAGGTGTAGATCATGTGAGATATGTTTGCCTTGAAATGCAGGTGTAGATCATGTGAGATATGTTTGCCTTGAAATGCAGGTGTAGATCAAGTAAGATATGTTTGCCTTGAAATGCAGGTGTAGATCAAGTAAGATATGTTTGCCTTGAAATGCAGGTGCAGATCAAGTAAGATATGTTTGCCTTGAAATGCAGGTGCAGATCATGTGAGATATGTTTGCCTTGAAATGCAGGTGTAGATCAGGTAAGATCTGTTTGCCTTGAAATGCAGGTGTAGATCATGTGAGATATGTTTGCCTTGAAATGCAGGTGTAGATCAAGTAAGATCTGTTTGCCTTGAAATGCAGGTGTAGATCATGTGAGATATGTTTGCCTTGAAATGCAGGTGTAGATCATGTGAGATATGTTTGCCTTGAAATGCAGGTGTAGATCAAGTAAGATATGTTTGCCTTGAAATGCAGGTGCAGATCATGTGAGATATGTTTGCCTTGAAATGCAGGTGTAGATCAAGTAAGATCTGTTTGCCTTGAAATGCAGGTGTAGATCATGTGAGATATGTTTGCCTTGAAATGCAGGTGTAGATCAAGTAAGATCTGTTTGCCTTGAAATGCAGGAGTAGATCATGTGAGATATGTTTGCCTTGAAATGCAGGTGTAGATCAAGAAAGATATGTTTGCCTTGAAATGCAGGTGTAGATCAAGTAAGATATGCTTGCCAAAGAAAACGGGTGTAGATCAAGTAAGATATGTTTGTCAAGAAATGCAGGTGTTGATCAGTTAAGATTTGTTTGCCAAGAAATGCAGGTGTAGTTCAGGTAAGATCTGTTTGCCTTGAAATGCAGGTGTAGATCATGTGAGATATGTTTGCCTTGAAATGCAGGTGTAGATCATGTGAAATATGTTTGCCTTGAAATGCAGGTGTAGATCAAGTAAGATCTGTTTGCCTTGAAATGCAGGTGTAGATCATGTGAGATATGTTTGCCTTGAAATGCAGGTGTAGATCAAGCAAGATATGTTTGCCTTGAAATGCAGGTGTAGATCAAGTAAGATATGCTTGCCAAGGAAAACGGGTGTAGATCAAGTAAGATATGTTTGTCAAGAAATGCAGGTGTTGATCAGTTAAGATTTGTTTGCCAAGAAATGCAGATGTAGTTCAGGTAAGATATGTTTGCCAAGAAATGCAGATGTAAATCAGGTAAGATATGTTTGCCAAGAAATGCAGTTTTAGATCAGGTAAGGTTAATTTTTCTAGAAATGCAGATGTAGCTCAGGTAAGATGTTTGTGTAGAAATGCAGGTGTAGATCAGGTCAGATATATTTGCCTAAAAATGCAGGTGTAGATCAGATGTGTGCTCAGATGCAACTTTACCATCCACTTGGAGCCTTCAGATTTTGAGGTACCTTTGGTTGTCAGTATATAGAAATGTAACTACCATCATTATTAACATGTTTATAATTTTTCTTTCTAATCATGGGCAAGAATTAGATTAGACTGAAGATTATAGTTGATAGGGAGTGCCTTTATGTAGTTTTTGGTGCTAAGATAACTCTGCTCTGACTCTTTGTTTTAATATCTTAATTTTCTAGAATCTGACATGTGCTACCATTAATCTGAGCTAAAAGGTCCATAGACATGCTAATATTGGTACATGCTAGTATCAGACATTATTTGGTAATTTTTAAAAATCATCCAGTTTGTTGATAAAATCATAATTACCACTTTTTCCTCCATTCCAGCTTGTATCACTTGCAGGCCCAAGAGGGAGGGTGGAAATAGAACAAAATTTCCTGAACAGCAAACTGAAGACAATAACAGCTTATTATGGAGAGCTGGTACTGGATGTAGCAGATGAAATGTAACTTGCAGTTTGATGTGGAGATTAATGCATAGCATGTGGATTGAACCAAAATTCTGGTTTAACACATGAGGGTCACACAAAGGAAATGATGATGCCTATGTCTAATTAACCTGGACAAATAAAAATCATTGTTTCCATGTAGCTAGACCAGTTTTCATGTAAATAAAAACAAACAAACAAGCAAGCAAGTTTTAATTTTTCAGATGGTTTTTCATGCAATGAGGCGAATATTTGGAATCGTTTTACCTCAGACATAGTTCCAACCACAAATAATTCTTTATAGCTTCTCTTGATGAAATGAGATTTTGTGTTTTCAGTTTCAAAAATTCATGTAATTATGATTCCATTTTTAGCTCCGCTGGTCATAGACCAAAATATCTTATGCGATGACCTTGCAGCCATTACAGTATCCATCATCTGCTAGCCCATGTTTGTTATTGCTACTTCACCTTAACTACTGAGGATATTGTCATGAAATGTTTCCATTGACTAGCTTTTAAGGAAACATGGCTGGTAGTATGGGAGGATTTGTCATGAAATGTTTCCATTGATTAGCTCTTAAGGAAACATGGCTGGTAGTACAGAAGAATTTGTCATGAAATGTTTCCATTGACTAGCTCTTAAGGAAACATGGCTGATAGTACAGGAGGATTTGTAATGAAATGTTTCCATTGATTAGCTCTTAAGGAAACATGGCTGGTAGTACAGAAGGATTTGTCATGAAATGTTTCCATTGACTAGCTCTTAAGGAAACATGGCTGGTAGTATGGGAGGATTTGTCATGAAATGTTTCCATTGACTAGCTCTTAAGGAAACATGGCTGTAGTATGGGAGGATTTGTCATGAAATGTTTCCATTGACTAGCTCTTAAGGAAACATGGCTGGTAGTACCAGAGGATTTGTCAATAAATGTTTCCATTGACTAGCATTTAAGGAAACATGGCTGTTAGTACTGCCCTCTTGAAAGGTGGATTTGTTGCTTAGAAGTGTCTTGCAATCACAGATCATATATTTGTATACACAACATTAATATTTTTACCTTTGTTTATATTTTAATCAATCATCACAAGGGTTCCTACACCTTTGTTGGTGATACACCATGACCACACATTTGTTTTAATCTTTTGAGCTCCCTCGAGTCTGAGGTATTCAGGTCTCAAGTGTTTATTAGATTTTCTTGAGTATGAGGCAAGTTTGGTCTTGAGTGTTTATTAGATTTCCTTGAGTATGAGGCATTCAGGTCTCGGGTGTTCATTAGGTTTCCATAAGTATGAGGTATTCAGTGTTCATTAGGTTTCCTTGAGTATGAGGTATTCAGGTCTCAGGTGTTCATTAGGTTTCCATAAGTATGAGATATTCAGTGTTCATTAGGTTTCCTTGAGTATGAAGTATTCAGGTCTCAGGTGTTCATTAGGTTTCCATAAGTATGAGGTATTCAGTGTTCATTAGGTTTCCTTGAGTATGAAGTATTCAGGTCTCAGATGTTCATTAGGTTTCCATAAGTATGAGGTATTCAGTGTTCATTGGGTTTCCATGATTTTGAGGCATTCGGGTCTCAACTGTTCATTAGATTTCATTCAGTTAAATACCTTTTTATTTGTACCGATACATACTTCAAATATAATTTTTGACCAGTGTCAAGTCACTGTCAAGTGCAATTTTGGGCATCAAAATCTTTCTTTTTTCTTTGCTAACATGTGAAATTAAACTTTTCTTTAAAACCACAGCTTGTATAGCCTTCAAATGACAGTCATTTCTTAACATTGGGATTACACGTAGGATTAAATCATGAAATTTATGCCATCTGTTGCATTTCATCATACAGATCATCAGCCTATCTGCCATTGTTTGTATTATACCATACAGATCACCAGTCTCTTGGCCATCTATTGCATTATACCATACAAATCATCGGCCTGTCTGCCATCTATTGCATTAAACTATACAAATCAAATGCCAGTTTGCTGTCTGTTATATTATACCATACAATCATCAGCCTGTCATCTGTTACATTATACCATACACATCATCAGCCTGTCTGCCATCTGTTGCATTTTACCATACTAATCACCAGCCTGTCATCTGTTACATTATACCATACACAACATCAGCCTGTCTGCCATCTGTTGCATTTTACCATACTAATCACCAGCCTGTCATCTGTTACATTATACCATACACATCATCAGCCTGTCTGCCATCTGTTGCATTTTACCATACTAATCACCAGCCTGTCATCTGTTACATTATAACATTTATACCATACACATCATCAGCATGTCTGCCATGTGTTGCATTATTCCACACAAATCGGCAGACTGGCTGCCAACAGTTGCATTGTGAAATAAATATCATCAAGTCTGCCATCTGTTGCATTAGATAATAGAAATCATTATTGTCTGCCATCTGTTACTTTATACCATAGAAATATAAAGCCTGTCTGACATCTGTTACATTATACCATACAAATCATCGGCTTGTCTTCTTTCAAAGTTTTTCTATGCCTCTCACTTCTGGGCCTGTTTTCCATATTCCGTGTTTCCCCAATATTTCTGCCATTTTCGTTCTCAATAGTCCTTGTTTGACAGATAAGCAATCTCTTTAACCTTGGGGTTAATCCCTTTTACTTCTGACCTTTTGCCAGCAGACAACCATATCAAACATAAATGAGCTACAGTTTCACTACTAACAGTGTAGGTCCTAATATGTAGTTGTTAAACTTGACTTTGAAAGACTGTATGCTGCCAAGTTGGTCCTAAATGACATTACATAATTTGGGAACTTGTTTATGGCCACATACTGTAATTAGTCCTAATGAAAATGGTGCCAGTCTGCTATACAATAGTTGCCATGGTAGTCAGCTTTAAAATTTATTTATCACTGCTCATTATGAATGGATGGTCATATTGACATCGGTTTTCACTTAAAGACTTCTTATGATGTCTAGTTCATCCTAATGAGAATGGTTCCCATTGTACAGACCCTCAAACATGCAAATATGGCCACTGATATGGTCATCTTGAAAATTACGTCACTACTCATCCTGAATGGATAATTGTATCAACCTCGGGTTTTCATTGAAAGACTATATGCTTTCTAGTTGGTCCTAAATGAAAGATGTACTGGGTTTGAACAACATATTTCTTTTCCTCCTGAACAGATGGTTGTATTTTCTTGTTTTTTTTACTACAATACTTGTGTCTAGTTGGTCCAATGCATTATATTTACTTTTGTATGAATTATTGCATTGACACGTGGATTTCATTAAAACACTTCTTGCAATATTTCTTCCTGAATGCAGCCATTACAACCAACATGTCTTCACTTTTGTGAATGATTTATGAACGATTTTCGAAACGATATCTAATTTACTTTGGTGTCAATTTAGCGGTCATTGCTTGCATTGCTTGTTTCTTTAATGAGCATATGAAAACAGTTAAATATACAACTGAATTTTGACTAGACACTGAATTTTGTTCCAATGAACAAGTTGATATTACTCAGAAGACTTCAATATTTTCTTGTATTTATTCTAAAAGCAATAATATTAATAGATTTTTTCAAACTTTGGATTTGGTTAAGCTATATGATGTAAGGTTCATAGTCCAAAGCCATTGTAAAGTATTTTGTACTGTACTGACAGGTATCTTGTGAACATGTTACCTGAAATGTAAGAAATTAGTTTTTTAACTAAATTTGGTACGTTAGAATTAATCAAGAATATCAGAGTTGGTTTAAGTTCTCACCATTAAAAAAAAAAGAAATGGATTTCTGGAAATTCATTTTGATCAGTAGAGGATCAGTCTCTTAGAGGGACCCTTGTTATTTTAAGTACCAAAATGAGGTTAGGTCTTTCATGAGCAAGAACCAACTTTGAATATATTTATGGAGAATGTTTTGAATTCTTTCTCAACTCACATGCCTATAGTACCTACATCTATTATGCTTCATATATCTATCAGCAATTGTTATGTGAAACAATTTAAAAACATTCTTGACCCAAATTGGCAGAGGGCATCCTGGTATGAAGGACTTTCAGATTTTACTGATTTGCTTTGAAGTATGGTCACCTTTACTGTAAGAAGAAATGCCTCAAAATGATGCCCCAAAAACAACTGAAAACATTTTGATCAAATTTGACAGAAAGCATCACGCTACCTGGACATAAAAGATTTGTACAAATGATGTTAATCCATCTTAAAGTGTGGTCATCATTGTGTTGTATTTACTGCTATTTTCAAGCTCCAATGAAATTACACCAGAGCAGTTTTAACAAAACTTGGCACAGAACAAAAGACCTTTCAGTTTGTATGAATTATGTTGAACTGCCATCATAACTAAAAATAAAAAAACCAGTTATGACTTTTTCAAATCAGTTAAGTAGAACTTGACCAACCTCGACAGAAAGCATCTGGGGTTGAGGACCTTTCAATTATGTAACAAATTAATCCAGAACTCCATCGAATAGGTACCATTACTAAAAAGTTAAAAAAAACTTTAAATGACTTCTCAAACGCCACTGAACAGAATTTAACCAGGAAAAAATCATTCTAGTGTAGAGTAGACGGCCTTCAACTTCACACAGCTGTTTATCACACATCAGATATGGTTTCCACTAATAGAAAAAAAAGAAAAAAATTAACCAGCTTCTTAACAAAGACTGGTAAACATAATTTTACCAAATTTGATGGAAGCATCCTGGCATAGAGAATTTTAAATATTATACAAATGATGCCAATCTACTATTGGATGTTATCATCATTGCTAATATTAGAAGAAAAAACAATTTTTTGTACACTCTTTTCAACATAATTTTACCAAACTTTACAGAAAGCAACTGGCACAGGGTTTTTCAGATGTATACAAAATGATACCAGTCTGCAATCAAATATGGCTACCAGTACTTCAAACAAAACTATAGAAACTTTAAACAACTTCTCAAAACTGTTTCAATGTATATTAGCCAAATTTGACAATCATTTTGCAATTAAAGGCTTTAAATTTGCATAAATGATGTTGATTCACAAGCAAATAGGGTTGCAGTTACTAAAAATGGAATTCCTTTAAATGAACCTTTTTTCCAAATACCACTTGACAGAAAGCCTTCTGATAGGAATGGCTTTTATGTTTATATAAAAATGATGTCAGTCTGCTTTGAAATGGGGTGCTGTTAGTAAAAACCGAAAAATATTCATAGCTTCCTCCCCAGCTGAAAAGAACTTAAAAGACTTTGATCAGATTTGTAAGAAAGTGTCATAGCTTTGATGACTTTCAGATTTATACAAATGATGTTTTTCCACCATCAGATTTAACTGCCAATTTTTTCTTCAAAAACAGAATTTGAACAACTTTGATACAAACGGTGCTGGTATGGCATCAAATGTGGATGAAGATACAAACCTGGAGTAACCTTGAAACAATGGTTTTCATAACATATATAATCAACTTCATTGAAAGAACTTTCAACAGAAACAATCCCACTAATTTCTTAGCAATTACCTCTTGCACCTAGATATTAGACATTTGTCAGCCAAGTGAACAATGTCATGTCCACTTGGACCTTTTGGAGTTATCTACAGAAAGCAAAAAAGTTACATCATTTCTTTTTATACACAGAATCTACTTGCCAGTTAAATTAACCTGATTGACCTGTCTTCAGGTGGTATTGATTTTAATGAAATTTTTAGTATTTTTACTCCAATCCTGCATAATGTATTACTTTGAAAAATGTATGAATGCATTTGACCACTACAGTCACTATTTGTACTTTGTTTTTATTTTTAAAATTTTTACAACCAATTTATATGTAGAAAATTTGATAAAAATACTGTTTAATATGAAGTGATGTCCGATGTATTTTAGCATGCTGATTCTAATAGAAAGTTTCATTTTTACTCAAACTCAATTACATGTGCTATGTTCTTTTCTTTTAGCTCTATTGGTCAATGACCAGAAGAGCTTATGGGATGGTCTGTTGTCTGTCATCCATTAGCACAAGTTGTTGTTATTGTTGTAGGGTTTAATGCCATTTTTCATCACAAGATAGCCTTTACGAGGTGGCCACTATCATTGGTGGAGGAAGAACCTGGAAAAACTCGAGAAACTACTGGCATGCTTTCTCACATACCCACATTGGCTGAACCTGAGACTCGAACCCACACAGACAGAGGTGAGATGGCAGTGATCCATAACAGTGAGTGCTTTAGCAGTCCTGCCAACTCTTACGATTACAGACTTAGGCATACAAGCAAAAACTACAGAAAAATTATCATTGCCGAAAAATCCAGAAAATTTGTTCATCCGTGCTCGATTTGGATCCAGGTTTCATATTAGATGTAGTGAAATTGGTCGGGGAACCAGACCAACTTTACAGCAGCACATCAGACACGTTAAACTGCACATATCTGTTCATGTGAAGCATCTGCATGATCAAACTGTTGATCATAGAATATTTTTATTAAATGGCATCTAGCAAGTGAGGCATGCTTAAGACAAAACAAAAGGGGAAATAAGCCTCTTGAAAAGTGTTAATAATCAACACAGAAAAATAAAAAGGAATATTCAGATTCTTGTGAATATAAGATGAAAGGGACACAATTATGTTTATTGGACATCATGTGCCAATTTGAGTATGACTCGTGGCAGGAAATATGATTGCCGTCATCAAGTGAAATGGAAAAAAGAATTTCCAAGAATTACAATTACATCAAGTTGAGAGATGATAACAAGCCTTTGAGCTCCATAGGGTTTGGAACAAACCTTTGTGCAACTGTACTAGTGATAAATAAAGCATATGCATACTTTACAAACTTTTCATTTGAACATAATGTTTATTGTCGCTGCACGTTCCAAATACTGAACTTTTAATAATACGCTTTACAGCTTTACAGTAACAGTTTATGTTATTTTGTTACACCTTACTGAAAAAGGTAAAAAAAGATATCTTGTTGTCTCAAAGTGAAAGTGGTGCATATCTAACATCCAGTATGTCCAGCACAGTGATTAATTTGATTTTCTTGTTATTGCAGAAGAATATCAGAGATGGTTTATGCACTCAACAATTAAAAGCAAGACATGGTCTAATTCTGAATTCCTAGAAATAGTTTTATGGCCGGTAGACCATCATTCCTTTAAGGGACTCTTGTTTTCACTTGCTTTTTATAGAAAATGTAAAAATAATGTTGGGCCTTTAAGTCCATCCATCCCACTTTCATTTATTCATCAGTCAAGTTAACCAGTCATAGTACTTAAAGAGGACAGCCACTGATCCAGCCCTTCAGAAAGTGCTAAACAGTAATCTGCTTGCCAGTGTGCAAGTCCAACAAGAGTTATCTCACCTTTGATAGAGAGATAGGTCACAGGGCTCCAAGTTGTGAGTAAATTACTTTAAATTTCGACCAAAAGTTCAAATTGGTGAACAGATTCAGCAAAAAAGTCACCAGCCGGCAATAAAAAAGGTTTAAGGTAATTTATATCAATCACGGGGGCTTGTATCATTGCTTACAATTTACCGATCGGTCATACTGTTACAATAGAGTTGATTCTTAAACAGGTTGTGTGAGAAGTCTCCTGCCTTGTAGTTATTTATAGTAGATGTATTACATGTAAAAATTGTAGTTATTTATAGTAGATGTATTACATGTAAAAATTGTAGTTATTTATAGTAGATGTATTACATGTACTATAAAAATTGCAAGGGAGAACACTTCTCATGTGACCAATTTAAGAATCAGAGACTATATTTCAAGCTACATTTCGCATAGCATAATTTTGTGACCAAATGTTTGCAAATGGGGACTATATTTTAAGTTGGTTGCCATGCTGTGACCAATACATTAGACTTACTTGGGGACCTGAGTCAAGTTACTTCTTCCACTCATGCTACAAAGCATACAGTTTCATGAGGTCTTGCAAATACTGAATCCACATTGCTTTTTCATCAATTTTCTGTGATTCTTTGGAGTCTGCTCAAATCAGGGAAGTATGTTTCATCTATATTTCTAAATATTTCTCACTCAGTCTTCACTGTGGTTAGGTATTTTGCACTTCATGTGTCTGTCTTCATCCTGTGATAAGAACGTCCACTTTAATTGCCTGCCCAGGGGTCAGTAGTACTCAGCCTTGCCTGTGAATTCTGTCAAGCAGTTATTACATGTTGTAAGGTTATGTATGTAGTTTCTATAGGCATTTTTAAAAATATTAGCGTCCTTTTCATTGCAAATTGTAACATGATGCTTGATTGATTTTGCATGTGCATGCCATGGCTTAGGTTACATTATTTGCAGGTGTCAGCACAATTGGCAGGAATAAGTAAGTACTTTGGGTATAGATAGTTTAATCTGGCTGAAGACCTGTACCTATACAGATTGTATAGGGTGTAATTCAGGCCATACTTGTGATGTGTTCTCACATTGGTTAGACATTATGTGCAACCATCTTTGCCAAATAACGAGATACAAATGCAATAAGTATTGCTGCTGATGCTGCCTCGTTTGTCAACTTCCTGAATTCCTGAAGGCAGAAAGCTCAACTGTTCAAAATAAGATTTGGCAACGAGTTTGATGGCCTAAGTGGATAGAGTGTCCACCTCGGATGTGGGAGGTTCAAACCCTGTCCGAGTCTTATTAAGACTCAGCAAAATGGTATTAGCAGCTGCCATGCTTGGCACTCAACATTAAGAGGTTAGTGTTAGGCTGGTCAACTTGGTGTCATAATAATGTGACTGGGTAAGACATGATGCTACATGCAATGTTCATGTATTACCAATGACTCCCTACTGATGAGTACCTTAATCCTTGTTTCTAACAGTGTTTC